>OVBJ01000133.1:0-96653 GCA_900406535.1 Noccaea bulbosa | reverse complement strand
TGGGGATTTATCAAAAGATGTTTCTGAAATTAAACAAAAAATCTTAGGAAGCGGAGATGTTCAATAATGGAAATCCGAAAAAAATTAGTTGACCCAAGTAAATATGGTACGAAGTGTCCGTATACAATGAATGCGGAGTTTATTACAGTTCATAATACGTATAATGATGCTTCAGCGGAAAACGAAATCGCTTATATGATTCGAAATAATAATGAAGTATCCTTCCATATTGCGGTAGATGATAAAGAAGCTGTACAAGGAATTCCTTTGGAGCGTAACGCTTGGCATTGTGGTGATGGTGGAGGTAACGGAAATCGTAAATCTATCGGGGTTGAAATTTGCTACTCTTTAAGTGGTGGAGATCGATATTATAAGGCGGAAAATAATGCGGCTATCGTTGTAGCTCAACTCATGAAACAGTTCAATATTCCAATTAGTAAAGTTCGTACACACCAATCCTGGAGCGGTAAGTATTGTCCACATCGTATGTTGGATGAAGGGCGATGGAATTCCTTTATAGAAAGGGTGCAAAACGCATATAACGGTGGCGGCAATACAGCACCATCCACACAACCGTCAAACAATGGTGTAGGTGTTGTTACCATAACAGCAGATGTATTACGCGTTCGTACGGGACCAGGAACAAATTATGACATTGTGAAAAAGGTCTACCGAGGTGAACGCTATCAATCTTGGGGCATTCAAAATGGCTGGTACAACGTTGGAGGGGATCAATGGGTATCGGGGGAGTATGTGCGGTTTGAGGGGTAGAGAGTCACACGGTTTAATAGGCGTGCATACTATGTAATTACCAAAGGTTTTTATATATGCGTACAATAGGGCAGACAAACAGCATTCCCCTGGCGAGGGAGGAATGCTGTTTTAACATTATAAAGATATACATCTCTTATTTGGTTTGCAATAGTATTATATATAACCGTAAGAATTAATATGAACTGTAAAAAATAATGACTATGTGTAGATGGAGTAAGGAGGGGAACCAAAAGAGGCCCCTCTTGTCTATATAAGGAGACCTCTTCTAGGGATGTCAGTTATTTGTAAAGCTTATTATATGATATGCAATAGTTACAATATATTATAACAGTAAAAATAAAAAACCAGTGCACTCTTGACTGAGGAGTACGCTGGTTTCGTGGTTTCTCTTGAACCATTAAATATATATGTGAAAAAATTATATTGTATTACTAAAAAATAAAAAAAGAACACTCCAATATAAGGAATGCTCTTTATGTAGAGTAGTATAAGGTTCTAATGGGAGAAAACTGTTATTAGTTTAGCTATATGCATGTTAGGTACTTAATATTCCTTAAAAATAGAAAAAGACACTTTCTCTCAGTTGAAAGTGTCTTTTTCCATGAGGAGTATTCTCCGATGACATTCTTACTATATGCGCGTGAAAATAATGTATGAATACAAAATAAAAAGACGCTTTCTTTAGGAAAGCGTCCGGTTTATATAAATTTCTCTCGGTGTTAGTTTTAGTATATGTAATAAAAGCGAGCGATAGAACGAAATATTGACGATAGAGTATATTTTTATTATATTCTTTAATCTAAAATTGTATGTAAAGAAAAGAGCCGTTTCCTTTAGTGGGGACGGCTTTTTTGTTGGTGGGATTACATATTGTGAAAAAGGGTAAAATTATTGAAATGGAGGTGTTAAAATGTCTGTTTTCACAATTGTTCTCTTATTTATAACGTGTATTTCTGTTATTAATTGGGTATTGTTACGAAGGAAAAAAGAGCACGACTTTTTGAATTTATTACATTTAGCAAATAATGATGTAGATTTTAAAAAAACTGTAGCTATGGGGCTGTATTATCGATTCATGAAACAGACAGAAGAAGAAAAAGTATCTAATGTATTTATTGGGGAAGATCCAATAGCATTTGAACATTTTGTTGGAGACGTATTTGAAAGGTACTATGGAGGATCAGTTTACGTAACGAGGGGGTCAAATGATTACGGTGTTGATTTTGAACATAAGTTAAATGACGAATTATATCTTGGACAAGTGAAATGTTATAATTCGGACATGCCTTTTAATGCTATCGCGTTAGTTCATTCAAATATGGTAAAAGAAGACGCGAAGGGCGGATACGTAGTAACAACTGGGAGTTATACTGTAAATGCCCAGCGTTATGCTGAAGGATTAAATATCCAACTAATCGATGGACCAAAACTTGCTGAGATGTACATAGAAGTGTTGCAAAATGAAAGAAATCCTGTTTACAAATTGGACCCTGTTAATAATTAATTAGCAGGGTCATTTTTTTGTACTTCATATAAATCGTCAACTCTACAATTAAAGATACAAGCTAATTGGTATAAACGATGAACATTTGGAAAAGAAGTTCCAGTTATGTAGTTGTTGAGTTGTTTTACGGTTATTCCTAGTTTATTCGCTATAAAATCTTTTCGATATCCACTTTTTTCTACCCAATCTCCAATTTTACTTTTAAGTTTTATCTCCATATTTTATCACCTGCAAATTATTTCAACACACATAAAAAAATACCTCTATTATAATTTATCTTCTATATTAAAGAAAAATAATTTCTCAATATGGGTAATAATCCTTCTTCTAAGTCATATACCTATATTAATACCATGAGGAATACCAAGTGGAAGCAAGGAAATCTGGAGGGGAGAGAGCACATATGCGTTGGCAATATTCACATTTAAACGAAACACCTTATCTATATCCATCGAAGGAATTGAGAAATATGCATAGGAGTTCTAAGGGTAAGAAAGAAATGAATGCGATAGTGAACCACATGGAAAGACATGAAGTATTTAATAATCGTGAATATAAAGGCTATTACCATTTATCAAGCGAAATTATCGATGATTTATATGAAGATGGAGATGAAGTGTTGGAATGGGGGGATGTCATTAACGATTATCAACCAATAATGAATTCAAAGAAGGTTCTACAGCTAAAAAGAAAAGAGGGGTTTAGATGACACTTGCAGGGGAAGCGGTAATTATTTGGACAGCAACAGGTTTGTCTGTAATCGCGATGAGTGTAGCTGAAAAAATGGGGAAGAGTGTTCCGCATTGGCTTCCACGTATAACCTTGTATACGACGCTTACGGGCTCGTTCTTATATCTTCTACGTTATATTCTCGTTATGTTTCTATGAAGGAATACGATGTGGAAGAGAGGGACAATAGACCTCACAAGCAAAAATGCTCGTCCTGTTATCTTCCAAAAAAATGCAACTATATCCTTATAGGATATATAAGGAGTGTTCATCAATGCTTGAATTATTGTTAATACCCGTTGCTTCATTTGGATATGCCTTGGTAAGTGATAAGCTCAAACGTAAAGATGATGATAAACGCAAGATACAAGTATTCTTTGAAGTGTCTGGAATCGCAATCAAAAAAGAAGAAAAGCTATGTTATCCAAAATTTCAAAAGAAAAATATTGATGATCGCAGTACAACATACATTTACACTTTACCTGTTGGTATGCCAAGTAAAATCATTCAGAAGGTCGAGGATGTTGTTTCTGAAGGACTAAATAAACCCGTTCGAATCCAGTATGATAATTATGAATTGAATATTCGAGTATTCCATAAAGAAATACCTACGAGATGGGAATGGTCAACGAATTTAATTCAAGAGCGCAAATGGCGTGTACCAATCGGGCAAAGTTTAGAAGAGTTAATTTGTCATGACTTTGATAAAACACCGCACATGACTTTAGGTGGACTAACGAGGATGGGAAAAACGGTGTTTTTAAAGAATGTATTCACTTCACTTACTGTAGCTAATCCAGAGCATGTTCACTTTTACATTATTGATTTAAAGGGTGGATTGGAGTTTGGACCTTACACGAACGTAAAACAGGTAGAATCTATTGCGGAAAAGCCAATTGAGGCCTTTCAAGTATTGAGTATGATTTTAAAAAGGATGGAAGAAAAAATGCTTTTTATGAAAGGACACCATTATACCAATGTGGTAGAAACAAATATAAAAGAACGCTATTTTATTATCGTGGATGAAGGCGCAGAACTTTGTCCTGATAAAAGTATGAATAGAGAACAACAAAAGTTATTAGGAGCTTGCCAACAAATGCTGTCTCATATAGCGCGTATAGGTGGAGCATTAGGGTTTAGACTAATTTTCTGTACACAGTATCCAACTGGGGATACGTTACCACGCCAAGTGAAACAGAATTCAGATGCGAAGCTAGGCTTCAGGTTGCCAACAGCAACAGCTTCACATGTTGTTATAGATGAACCAGGGCTTGAAACCATACACAGCATTCCAGGGCGTGCGATTTTTAAGACTGATCGATTGACTGAAGTGCAAGTTCCTTATATTACGAATGAAAAGATGTGGGATGTACTAAAACAATATGAGGTGAAGAAAGATGAACATCCAGACACATATCAAAATCAACAGACAAATGATGATTCTGACCTCGATTAGAAAGCTGAAATTTGCTACACGTAGGCATTTAATGGCTATACATGATTTAGGTGGCATAAGAAATGCAAACCGCATATTAAAGGATTTAAGCTCATTTGTGAATAGTACAGTGTATAAAAAAGAACATGTATATTACCTAAATAAAAATGGTAGAGAGCTATTTGATGATAATGAGAAAGTTATACCCAATAGTCGGTTAGCGCATAGTCTTATGAGAAATGAAGCATGGCTTTATCTGTTTTGTCCCGATGACTGGCAAATAGAAGCACCCATCCGTTATAAAGTAAATGACCGAAAGAAAACGATTATTTCTGATGTGAAATTCCGGGATGACGACGGGATATTAAACGCTGTAGAAATTGATCGTAAACAGACGATGAATATAAACGCTGAAAAAATGAATCGGTATGGTGAATTCACTGTGTATTATAAAAACAAATATAACGGGAAAGTCCCTATTATTCACTTTTTTACACTCACATCATACAGGCAAAAGACGTTAGAACAATTCGCTGTGCAACAAGGTGTATATGCAAAAGTACATGTTATACCTGAATTGTAAAGTGAAATCAGGACATCTGCTCTATTCAATATAGCCCGATTTCATCAGCTTCTTCTTTAGATGTTTTATAATATACACCTGGAGTAAAAGGGTTGTCTATTGTCTTTGTGGAAGGTATTTTTGAGCCATCAACCTCTAGCCAATTATAAAATATTCCATCACTAGTGCATGCACTTGTCTTACGATTTGCAAGGTTATGTATCTCTCTAAAGCTATCAATGTAGTTATAGACCATCCTTTTGAATGTTCGAGTAAAGTATCCAATAGGATTTTTCATCAAATTTCCGTTATGCTCGTACTTATGTGTTTTAGAGTACAAAACCGAAGAAGCATTCGCAAGAAGGTTGTGAAATATATCTGTATCCGCTAGTAAATTAAATTGCTTTGCAGCCTTCTTCGCAATATTTTTGGCATTTTTGAAAGATTCATTAATAACATTTGATGAAAAAGCAGTTTGTAATTCCATACGCATAGATTGTGGCACACGATAATCAATGAAGTCTAAATCATGTTGAAAAGATTGCGAAACTTCCTCTTTACGTTTGTTTATATCTTTTATATTTTGTTTTAAGGTTTTTGTAGTTGTTTTCTTGGTGTGACAAATTTCCACAGTTTTAGTGGGGGCTTCTGTGACAAACTCTTCTTTTGTGATGATTGGCTGGATTACAATAATGTTACTTGTTTGTCTCATATCACTTTTACGTTTCATTTCTAGCTGTTTGATGATACCAAGTAATTCTAAGTGTTGGCATGCACGAATGACCGTTCTACGGCTAATATGAAGTACTTCAGCAATCTTTTTTTTGGATTTAAAAGAAACGCCAAAATATTTACAAGAATGGGTGTGTAAGTGATTGAGTACAGCCAATTGATTTTTATTTAATTGATCAGCAAATTGATCTTTATATGCGCGCACAGTGTCATTTAACTCCTTGAGATTTTGAAAAGATACTAAGTTTTCATATGTTTCTATACTAGCAAGAATGGTAATTGCTTGTTTCTTTTTCATAAGGGCTCGTCTCCTCCGAAAACAAAAAAGCAACAGTATGCCACAAAATGTAAGCAAACTGTTGCGGAGGAACCCTTATGTACGATAAAATGAGGTACATAAAGAGTTACAGCAAGTGTTTGCCTAGTGTGATTAGGCGGACGATTAATAGAGTGTCTCACCACTCTATTAACACGCTGTGCTCTTTTGTTTTTAATTGTTCAATCCGGTAACAAATTGGTAACGGAAATGTAAAATAACACGATTATTTCACTTCTTGAAGATAATCCAAAAAGTTTATATACCAACGCTTTGTATCACTTTTAATACGTTTGATTTCATTAATACCAGAAGGTTAACTTCTCGTTTGTTTTATGCTAGAATAGAAAAAGATGTAAAACAGCAGTGAGGACACCTGTATGAAGGTGTCCCTTTCACATTACATAGCTGTTGGTAGAGGGGGTTTGTATGAGCAAGAAGCAGAAGCAAAATAAGAAAAAGACCCACGTTCCTTTTCGGTTAAACGTGCTGTTTTTCTGCGTGTTTTTAATGTTCTCCGCGGTTATTGTAAGGCTCGGATATGTACAAATTGTTCGCGGTGAAGAATATAAGAATGAAGTGGAGAAGAAAGAAAACTCAACGATAAGTAATCCTGTACCGCGTGGGAAAATATTTGACCGTTATGGGCGACCTGTAGTAGATAATGCAGCCATTCGTACTATTACATTTACAAAAATGAAAGGATCAACGGCAGAGGATCGCTTAGAAACAGCGAAAAAGCTAGCAGATTTGATTGAAGTACCGACAGATAAATTAACAGATCGCGATAAAAAAGATTATTGGCTTGCTATGCATAAAGAGGAAGCTAAAGAAAAAATTACGAATAAAGATCGCCAAGAGTTTAAAGATAAAAAAATTGATGATAAAGAATTAGACGAGCGTCAGCGAAGTCGTGTAACAGAAGAAGAGATTAATCAATTATCCGCAAAAGATCTAGAAATATTAGCGATTAAAAGTAAGATGGACGGCGGATATGCAATGACACCTCAAGTTATTAAAAAGGATGCTACAGAAAAGGAATATTCGATTATTAGTGAAAACCTAGCAGCATTACCAGGTGTAGATACGAATGTTGATTGGGATCGAAAATATACGTACGATGATTTATTCCGAAGTGTACTTGGTGGGGTGTCGACATCTGATGAAGGCTTACCGAGAGAAAGACTAGATTACTATCTTGTTCGTGATTATAATCGAAATGACCGAGTAGGAAAAAGTTATCTTGAACAACAGTATGAAGATAGCCTGCACGGTACGAAAGCAGAAGTTAGAAATGTTACAGATAAAAACGGTAATATTTTAGAAACGATTAATGTATCAAAAGGACAAAGTGGTAATGACTTGAACTTAACAATTGATATGGAATTACAAAAGCGTGTGGAAGATATTCTTGCGAAGAATTTAATGAGATTTAAAGGAAGCGAACCTCTTTTAGATCGCGCATTCGTTGTAATGATGAATCCAAAAAATGGTGAAGTTTTATCTATGGCGGGGAAACAATTAGTTAACGAAGATGGTCAAACGAAAGTAAATGACTTTGCATTAGGTACCATGACAAGTTCTTATCCGATGGGGTCAACTGTAAAAGGTGCAACAGTACTTACTGGATATCAAACTGGTGCGATTCAACCAGGGTCGGTGCAATTGGATGAACCAATTAAATTAAAAGGTACACCTACGAAATCGTCTTGGAAAACGATGGGATACATTAATGACCTTACAGCTTTAAAAATGTCTTCTAACGTTTATATGTTTAAAACAGCGATGAATATCGCCGGTGTTCAATATGTGAGAGGTGGTACGTTAGATATACCTCAAAAAGCATTTGATACGATGCGTTATTATTTCGGACAGTTTGGACTGGGTGTAAAAACAGGAATTGATTTACCCAATGAATCTGCTGGTCAGATGGGTAGAAGTAGTCAACCAGGTTTCTTACTAGATTTATCAATTGGACAGTATGATACGTATACACCGCTTCAATTAGCGCAATATATTTCGACGATTGCCAATGGCGGATATCGTATGCAACCACAAGTTGTAAAAGAAATTCGTCAACCAGCAGTGAAACCAGATGAAGTTGGGAAAGTTGTTCAATCTATGGAACCGAAAGTATTAAATCGTGTTGATATGCCAGAATCGCAAATTAAACGTGTTCAAGAAGGATTTAGACAAGTGTATAATGATTCAGGTGGTACAGCTACAAAATACTTTACAGGTGCAAAATATAAAGCGGCAGGGAAGACAGGTACCGCGCAAACTGTGTATGGCGGAGATAAAGAGATTGGTAGAAAGGCAAACGGTGAACGTGTGGAAACATATAACCTAACATTAGTAGGTTATGCGCCACTTGAAGATCCAGAAGTAGCATTCTCTGTTGTCGTTCCGTGGGTACATGATGATAAGACTGGTATTAATGGATATATTGGTCGTGAAATTATGGACGCTTACTTTGATTTGAAAAACAAAGAAGTAAATGGTGAAACTCCAAAAGATGACAAAGACAATAAAAATAAAGATCAAGATGATGAATAAAAAAATTGTAAAAAAGCACACTATCTGAAAAGATAGTGTGCTTTTTTTTATGGTTTATGCATATCGTGTAATAAATGTGGACAAGTATACAACACTGAAAAACACGCGGCCGTATAAATGATACTTGTATATGATGAGATAGGGGATAACTGTTTTATAGGGAAATCATCAGAGAAAATGAATAGCTACTACTGATTAAAATTGTATCGTATGTTGATCTTTGTGGAACTTTACAAAACTTTTACAAACAATTAAAACCGAATTAATAGTTTAGCAGTATTCTTATATCTGTAATCCTGTTATTTCCGGTTACTTCTAGGAGGAAGAACACGTGAAATGGATGCGTACACCGATTAAAATTTTCGTACTATCAATATGGTTCCTCTGTTTTGAAATGTCTACTGCATTTGCTTTAAATGATACGGGAGAAGTGAGAGTTGATGGATCCTCAACGGTTTTTCCTATTATAGAAGCAGTAGCGGAGGAATATACAAAGGTGCATCCAGACGTGAAAATTTCCATCAGTATTTCTGGAACTGGGGGAGGATTTAATCGTTTCGGTAAAGGAGAAGTAGATATAAATAATGCTTCGAGAGTAATGAAACAAGTCGAGAAAAATGAAATGAAGAAAAATTCTATTCAATTCACACCTTTTGAGGTGGCTAACGATGGTCTTGCAATTGTTGTGAATTGGCACAATACATGGGTAGACGATATGTCAGTAGACGAGTTACGTCTACTGTGGAGTGAAGATGGAAGTGAGAAGCGATGGTCACAAATTCATTCAACATGGCCACGTGAACAAGTGAACTTTTATGCACCAGGCGTAGACTCTGGTACGTATGATTATTTTCAAAATGTCATCTTACAAAATCATCGCATTGTAAAAAAAGTCTCTTTGTCTGAAGACGATCAAGTTATTATGCAAGGGGTAATGAATGATAAACATGCCATTGCTTTTGTAGGATATGCTTATTATATGGCTAATCGAGATAAGGTGAAAGCAATAAAAGTAAATGGTGTATTTCCGACGAAAGAGACCATTCAATCAGGTAAATATAAGCCGTTATCTAGGCCGCTACTTACTTATGTGAATAATGCATCTATCCGAAATAAAATGAATGTAGCAAACTATGTTGAGTTTATGATTCAGCATGTTGGTAACCTCGCTGAAGAGGTCGGTTATGTAAAATTGCGAAAAGAAAAATACAATGAACAGCTGCGTATGTTAACAGAAATAAAAAGGTAATGTCAGGGTGGAAAGGGGTTTTCATCTTTGGCTCATAATGACAAAAATCAAATTACATTTTCTGTACAACATTTGATTGAAAGAAATAAAAAGCAAAGAAAAAAAACGCAGCGAATCAATCGAATAGTACCTTTATTACTAAAAATAATTGCTAGCGTTTCTATTGTGACGACACTTGGAATTGTTTTTACGCTCTCTAATGAAACAATCATGTTTTTTCAAAAAATATCACTATACTCCTTTTTGACGGAGAAAGAATGGTTACCATTTTTTGAAGATCCTAAATTTGGTATAGTACCACTTATATGTGGAACGTTCCTTGTAACAGCGCTTGCTATGTTTGTGGCAATTCCTATCGGTTTAGCGTGTGCTGTATTTTTAAGCGAATATGCTTCAAATAGTGCACGGAAAATATTAAAGCCGATGTTAGAGCTATTAGCAGGTATCCCGACAATTGTATACGGTTTTTTTGCATTAACAATTGTTACACCGCTTTTACAAAGGATTATACCAGATTTACAGTTTTTTAATGCGATTAGTCCAGGAATCGTTATCGGATTTATGATGATGCCTACAGTTGCATCTCTATCTGAAGACGCGATGAGATCTGTGGCGAAAGGGACGAAAGAAGCTTCATTAGCACTCGGAGCGACGCGGTTTGAAATGGTAAAACAAGTGGTGTTTCCGTCCGCTTTTACAGGGATTATGGCAGCAATTATATTAGCGGCTTCTCGTGCAATTGGTGAAACGATGATCGTTGTAATTGCAGCAGGATCCACACCAAATGTATCGCTTGATCCGACACATTCTATTCAAACGTTAACAGCCTATATTGTGCAAGTAAGTTTAGGTGATGCTCCGCATGGAACGGTTACGTATTACAGCATGTATGCTGTAGGTGCAACTTTATTTATGTTTACTTTTATTATGAACATCATTTCGCAGTCTATTATGCGCCGTTTTAGGAGGATGACATAATATGCGAATGTTGAATCATAATAAAATACAAAAAAACATGGCATCACGCTTTTTAAAAGATCGAATTTACAAATTGTTATTTTATATAGCAATTTTATTTTCAATCGTAATTTTGTCTGTGTTACTGTTTCAAATTGTTGAAAAAGGCATAAGTTATCTTTCAATAGATTTCTTTACAAATTTCGCTTCACGTAATCCGAAAGAAGCTGGTATTGCTGCAGCTTTGTCAGGGACAATATTATTTATGAGTATTGTTATACCTGTTTCTTTTATATTTGGAGTTGGAACAGCTCTTTATTTAGAGCAATATGCGAAGGAATCTCTATTTAAAAAAATAGTAGAGATTAATAATCAAACGTTAGCAGGAGTACCATCCGTTGTATTTGGATTGCTTGGTTTAACTATTTTTGTATATGCTCTTCATTTAGGAGAGAGTATAGTTGCAGCAGCACTGACGATGAGTTTACTCGTCTTACCAACAGTTGTTGTGGCGAGTCAAGAAGCAATCCGATCAGTACCAAGTGTATTATTAGAGGGTTCTTACGGATTAGGTGCTACGAAGTGGCAAACGATGTATCAAATTGTATTGCCATATGCTTTTCCAGGGATTATAACGGGCTGTACGTTAGCGATATCAAGAGCAATTGGAGAAGCAGCACCACTATTAGTGATCGGGGCACTTGCGTTTGCGAATTATGTTCCATTTAGTATGTTTGATAGATTTACAGTTTTACCAATCCAAATTTTTAATTGGATGAGTAGGCCACAAGAAGAATTTCAGTATGTAGCAGCAGCTGGGATGATTGTTTTGTTAGGTTTGTTGCTATTTATCAATATATTTGTTTTATGGTTACGAAATCGAAAATAAGTTGGAAGTGGATGAAAGGGGAATTCAAATGGTAGCAACAGTAGTAAATGTACAGGTGAAAAACGAAGAGAAAATCGAGACTGCGCCAAAGAAAGTAGTATTTGATACGAAAAACTTAAATTTATGGTACGGGGAAGACCATGCTTTAAAAGATATTAATTTAAGTATTCATGAGAATGAAGTTACAGCCATTATCGGTCCAAGTGGCTGTGGTAAATCAACGTACTTAAAAACGTTAAATCGCATGGTAGAGTTAGTACCGATCGTTCGAACTACAGGTGTAATTGAATATAGAGAACGCAATATATTTGATAAATCATATCCAGTTGAAGAATTAAGAACACATGTAGGAATGGTGTTCCAAAAGCCAAATCCATTTCCAAAATCTATTTATGAGAATGTAGCATACGGTCCAAAAATCCATGGTATTCGTGACAAAAAGACATTAGATGAAATTGTTGAAAAAAGTTTACGTGGAGCAGCGATTTGGGATGAATTAAAAGATCGTTTGCACGATAATGCATACGGTTTATCTGGTGGACAGCAACAGCGTCTATGCATCGCACGCTGCTTAGCTATTGAGCCAGACGTTATTTTAATGGATGAGCCAACATCGGCATTAGATCCAATTTCAACATTAAAAGTAGAAGAATTAATTCAAGAGTTAAAGAAAGACTTTAGTATTGTTATCGTAACGCATAATATGCAACAAGCAGCGCGTATTTCAGACAAAACTGCTTTCTTCTTAAGCGGGGAAGTTGTGGAGTATACAGATACAAACAAATTATTTACGACTCCTTCAGATAAGCGTACAGAAGATTATATTACAGGTCGCTTTGGCTGATATCGTCGCAAAGCTAAGAGAAAATGCCCTCTTAACAGAGGGCATTTCTTATTTTTATCTCACTTTAATAGGGAAGTAATACTTCCTTTATTTTAAGTTTTATTACAAGTGTAAGAGGCTATGTAGGAGATTTATCCCGCTATTTGCGGGCAGTAAGACCGGATTTCAAAATTCAACAAAAGCAAAGAAGTTAGATGGCGGGCCGCCTGTAAAAGCCCGATTGATGAGGGTTGATTAAAGTTTCACTTTATATATAATGGCACATAATATTGAGGGGGAAGAAAAAATGGTAAGAGAACAGTTTCAAGGTGATTTAAAAGTGTTACAGCAAAAGGTAATCGAGCTTGGAGAATTAGCAAATGCGGCTTTATTGATTGCTATGGAAGGTCTGCATACAAGGGATGTAGAGAAAGCGTTAGAGGTCATTGATGGTGATTACCGCATGGATAATTTAGAAGAGGAAATAAACGATCTTGCACTTATGCTTATTACGAAGCAGCAACCTGTAGCAAGTGACTTAAGAAGGATCTTTATTTCAATTAAAACAGCGACAGATTTAGAGCGTATTGCAGATCATGCTGTTAATATTGCAAAGGCTACAATTCGTCTTGGGGAAAAAGAAGTGGCTGTTAGTTTGCACAACCTGGATGAAATGTTTGCGATTGCAAATGAGATGTTGCATTTAGCGTTAGAAGCATATGAACAAGAAAATTTAACTTTTGCGAAACAAATCGCTGAAATGGATGATTCTGTTGATGAAATATATGGAAAATCAATTCGTGAGTTTATATCTTCAGTTCCGGAACAACCAGAAGCAATTACGCAAATTACACAATTATCATTTGTGGCGAGATATATTGAGCGTGTAGCAGATCATATTACAAATATTGCTGAAAATGTCTTTTATTTAGTAAAAGGAAAGCATTATTTATTGAATGAGTAGGAATTAAAGCGGGTGATGAGAAATCACCTGCTTTTTTTAGTCAAAACATGACAAAAAAAGCTCGTTGTTTCCTTTAGTTTATGATGATAAGATGTATCATAATGTAATGGGAAAATTAGTATATATGTTGTTCGTTAATAAGTATTATTTATCAATTAATAGTAAGCGCTTTCTTTGAGTTTGAACCGTACGTTTTTATAGGTGGGACATTTAATTATAGGGTCTTTTAAATGAGGATTCGTTTAACTAATCAAGTTTATGCTGCTAGTTCATGTGGGATAGAGAATATACATATGGTATATGGAGCTACTGAACATTATATAAGTGGAGGCTGAAGTATATGAAGGGGGTTATTTTAGCTGGAGGAAAAGGAAGACGCCTTAGACCATTAACATGTAATACTCCAAAGCCGATGTTACCATTATTAGAAAAACCAGTTTTAGAATACAATATTGAGTTATTACGCCAGCATGGTATTCGTGAAATTGCAATTACTGTTCAATATATGAGTACGACCATTAAGCAATATTTTGGTGATGGTAGTAAATGGGGAGTTAACTTGTATTATTTTGAAGACTCTCCTCCGCTTGGTACAGCAGGGAGTATTAAACAAGCAGAACAATTTTTAGATGAAACATTTGTTGTGATAAGTGGGGATGCATTAACTGACTTTCAATTATCAGAAGGAATTAGGTTTCATGAACAAAAGAAAAGAATAGTAACAATGTTTGTGAAAGAAGTAGAAAATCCACTCTCATTTGGATTGGTTGTAATGAATAAAGACCAGGAGGTTACACGATATATAGAAAAGCCGGGCTGGAATGAGGTAGTCTCTAATGTTGTGAATACAGGCATATATATTATGGAGCCAGAAATCTTTTCTTACATACCGCCTAGGCAATTTTTTGATTTTAGTCATGATGTGTTTCCGTTATTGGCAAATAAAAATGTGTTATTCGCATATTTGTCAGAAGGTTATTGGTTAGATATCGGCACATTTAATCAATATCGACAAGCACAATTTGATTTGTTAACGAAAAAGTTACAAGTACCTATTCCTTATACGGAAGTATTACCGATGGTATGGATGGGAGAAGGGGTGACGATTGGCAAAGGGACGAAAATTCATGGCCCCTCTTTTATTGGAGAAGGAGCAAAGATTGGTACAGGAGCTGTAATTGAGCCATATTCTATTATTGGGAAAAATAGTATCGTTTCAAATTATTCTCATCTTCAAAAAAGTATTGTTTTTGCAAATGCCCACATTGGGAAGTATTGTGAACTATTAGAAACGACAATAGGAGAGCGTACAATAGTTGAAGATGACGTTACACTGTTTCAAAAAAGCGTTGTAGCGGATCACTGTCATATTGGGAGAAGCACGGTAATTAAGCAAAAAGGAAAACTATGGCCTTATAAGGCCATTGATAGTCATTCGATAGTAGGAGCAGCTGGTATTCAAGAGAGTGAAATGAGTGCAGGTTGGTTACAAAAAAGCCGCATTGTAGGAAGAGGGAATGTTGAAATTACTCCCCAGTTTATCGTGAAGATTGCGATGGCGTATGGATCTCTTTTTACAAAAGGAGAGAGTATATTAATTGGAAGTCAAGAAAATATAGAAACAACCTCTTATAAAAATTTATTTTTACATGCTATTCATGGTATAGGGATTCATACGATGGAATGTAAAGAAATGAACGAGTCACTTTTTCAATATAGTGTTCATCATTTGCAATGTGCAGGTGGTGTTTTCATTCAAGTGGAGAATGAGAATGAGATTGTTATAAAGTTATACAGTCAAGCTGGCATGCCGTTAACGTATAAGCAGCAAAAAGAGATAGAACAAGTATATATGTCCGAATTGTTTTATTACGTACATGAGAAAGAAATGGGGCGTAATGAGCTGGTTCATGTTTCTATGAATGAGTATATAGAAGTTATATTGGAGCATATTGATATCGAGAAAATACAGATGCAGAAGTTTCATCTTCTTATTAATAAGAGAAATGATACGTTGCAACATTTACTTATGCTCTTTCTGCAAAGACTTGGTTGTACAGTTACATGGATTTATGCAAGCGAACAAAAAGATCATGTGAAAGCTTTGATGAAATCAAGTAAAGCGAATATGGCTCTTATGTTTTCTGAGCAAGGAAATCATTTCGAGTTATACGATAAACATAGTAATATTTACCAGGGTACAGATTTGGAAGAGGTAGATATTCCGGATTTTTTACTCGAATCGACAGGAAATATTTACCCGATGTCTTTGAAGTTAGGAGAATGTTATCTTCTATTTTATACGCAGGATGAAAGAAAGTCGTTTCAAGTAAGGTGGAAGCGAGATATTTTATATCGAATTGGAAAATTATTCGAGCTAATAGCATTGCAAGGAAAAACGTTTCTCAGCATAGTAGAGCAATCACCGCCGCTCTATTTACTTTATGATGAAGTGGTATGTTCATGGAATGAAAAAGGGGAAATTATGAGGAAATTATTGGATGATATAGAAAGGAAGGGAGAAGGTATATTTGAAGGAGTACAGTTCAAATATACTGAAAAAGAGTGGTCTTATATCGTTTCTGACACAAAACAACCAAAATTTTTAGTGTATTCACATGCTAGAAACCCAGTAATAGCAAGGGAAAACATGAAAAATCTTATAGAAAAAATTAGACAATATCAAAAGGTGTAGAATTTTTATTTTAAAAGTGGTATTATAGTATAGTCTGATTTAAGTTATTAGTACTGGAGGGAAATAAGAATGCGTGTGAATATTACTCTAGCATGTACAGAATGCGGAGATCGTAACTATATCTCAAAGAAAAATAAACGTAACAACGCTGAGCGTATCGAGCTTAAAAAGTATTGCAAGCGTGACAAGAAGTCTACGTTACACCGTGAAACAAAGTAAGCAGTAGGAATATTTTCCTACTGTTTCTTTTTTTATTCGATTCCTATGTTAAAAGTGATACACTATCATCATAGAGAAAAGTGTCACTGTAGGGGGGAAATGTGTGAAAGAAGAGAAAGTGCGTTTGCGTAAACAAATAATAGAACACATGAATTCTTTATCAGAAGAACAGTATACAACTTTATCAGAACAGATTGCATTTTTGCTGTATGCGCAAAAAGAGTGGGTTGAAGCTAAAACAATTGGAATTACTCTTTCAATGGAAAATGAAGTAAATACATATCCTATTATTGAAAAAGCTTGGGAAGAAGGAAAGAAAGTTGTAGTTCCTAAGTGTAATAAAGGAACAAGAACGATGTCCTTCCGGCAAATTAATAATTTTGATCAATTAGAAACGGTGTATATGAATTTACGCGAACCGATTCCCGGGCTTACGGAAGAAGTGAATGTGGATGGAATTGATCTTCAAATTGTGCCGGGCGTAGTTTATACAGAACGAGGAGAGCGAATTGGGTACGGCGGTGGCTATTATGATCGTTATCTCGTGCATTATAAAGGGAAAACGCTATCATTAGCGTATGGTTTTCAAATGGTAAAACACATTCCGGTAGAGCCATTTGATAAAAATATAGAAAAAATTATTACAGAAAAAGGAACAATGCTTATAAATGAGCTTGTCTAGACAAATAAAAATTGACGAGACTTTTTCTTCTTGATTATAATAAAATATGTGAACGTTTTCTTATTATAATTTTTTATAGTAAGCAAGCATAGAGGGTGATGAAATGGTATCTATTTATGATATTCAGCAATTGCTAAAGAAATTTGGTACGATTATTTATACGGGAGATCGAATTGCAGATTTACAATTAATGCAAGATGAATTGCGTGAATTAAATCAATCACAGCTAATCGATCCACAAGACTATCAAACAGCTTTATTTTTATTGAAGCAAGAAATTCAAAAAGAGCTAAATAAGAATTAGATAAAGGTAGGTAAGCAACATGGAAGAGAAATGGTTAGTTGGTGTTGACCTTGGTGGTACAACGATTAAATTAGCATTTATTAATGTATACGGTGAAATTTTACATAAGTGGGAAATCCCTACGAATACAGGTGAGCAAGGAAAACATATTACACTTGATGTTGCGAAAGCAATTGATAAAAAGCTAGAAGAATTAGGCGAATTGAAGAGCAAGTTAATTGGTATTGGTATGGGAGCTCCTGGCCCTGTACATGTGGCATCTGGAATGATTTATGAAGCGGTTAATTTAGGGTGGAAAAACTATCCGCTAAAAGATTTATTAGAAGTAGAAACAGGATTACCTGTTGTTATTGATAATGATGCAAACTTAGCAGCGCTTGGTGAAATGTGGAAAGGTGCTGGTGAAGGTGCAAAAGATTTAATCTGCATGACACTTGGTACGGGCGTTGGTGGTGGTGTAATCGCCAATGGTGAGATTGTACACGGCGTGAGTGGTGCTGCTGGTGAGATTGGACATATTACAGTAGTTACAGAAAATGCTTTCCCATGTAATTGCGGGAAGTCTGGTTGCTTAGAAACAGTAGCATCTGCAACAGGTATTGTACGTGTTGCTATGCAAAAAATACAAGAGACTAATAAAGAAAGCATGTTGCGTTCTATGTTAGCTGAAGAAGGACGTATTACATCAAAAGATGTCTTTGAAGCACTTGGACAAGGTGATGAATTAGCAGGCGGAGTAGTAGAAAAAGTAGCTTCTTATTTAGGATTAGCTGTAGCGAACCTTTCTAGTACGTTGAACCCAGAGAAAATTGTTATTGGTGGAGGCGTGTCTAAAGCTGGAGATGCGCTATTAGAACCAATTCAACGCTATTTCGAGCAATACGCTTTCTCACGTGCTGTAAAGAGCACGAAGTTAGCTATTGCAACACTTGGTAATGATGCAGGTGTTATCGGAGGAGCTTGGCTTGTAAAAAAGCACAAATACGAAGCGAAGATGATATAAGATGTGAAATATGAAAAGAGGAAGGGGGAACCCTTCCTCTTTTTGTGTGAAATCTCGATGAAGAATAAAGTGTAAACGAATTAAGCTGCTGGTGGATACCCGTTATATAGAACAGTCATGATCGTAAACCATCCGAAAACGAGTACAGTTGCAATTGCAAAGCCGCTCGCGAAAAAGTTTTTTTCACGAAGTGTTCTAAGCGTAGCAAATACAGCTAACAGAGTGACAAGTGTAAAAATAATAACAAGGCCCATACAATATCCTCCTCTGTCTACCCATTTCTTATTATGAGTTTTTGGAATATTTACTCTTTTATATTGTACATGTTTTAAAAATGATTGTCGAGATAGCATCCTTTCTTTTCCTCAGAGAAAGAAATGTTGTATCATTAAAAGTAAGTTTAATAATTGGAGGAGATTTCATATGAAATGGATACAAATGCCGTTAGGCCCATTGCAAACCAATGCTTATATTTTAATGAACGATCAAAAAGAGTGCATTATCTTTGACCCTGGTCATGAAGGTGAAAAGCTCGTTACATATTTACAAGAAGAACAATTAAAACCATTGGCGGTTTTATTAACACATGCTCACTTTGATCATATCGGTGCTGTTGATGCGGTAAGAGACGCTTTTTATATTCCTGTATACGTACATAAAGAAGAAGCAGATTGGTTAGGAGATGCAACTGTAAACGGCTCTCAAATTTTTATGATGAACCGCAGTATTACAGCAAAACCAGCGGATCATATTATTGATGCAGAAGGTACATTAACAATTGGATCATTTAATTTTGAAATTTTTGAGACGCCGGGACATTCTCCAGGAAGTATTTCTTATTATAGTAAAGAGGCGAATGCTGTATTCTCAGGAGATGTATTGTTCCAAATGAGCATTGGAAGAACAGATTTGCCTGGTGGAAGTTTTGCTGAATTAATTGGAAGTATTGAAGAGAAATTATTTGTATTACCAGATGAAACAGCGGTGTTATGTGGACATGGTCCAGAAACAAGCATTGGCTTTGAAAAAGAAAATAATCCGTTTTTACAATAAGGAGTCATTATGGGAATGGAGCTCATTTTAAGAGAATGGATGGGGAAAGAAAAGGATTATTCAATTTCATATAGTACGTATATGAACCTTGTATTGTATACAGAAGGTCATGGATATTATATGAAAGAACGTGAAAAGATTGGAAGAAAAGGGGATTTTTTTACAAGTAGCAATGTATCCTCTGTTTTTGCAAAAACTTTTGCTAAACTTTTTATTCGTCTTGTTGAAAATGGTGAAGTTGCTTCGAATATTTGTGAGGTTGGTGGGGGAACTGGAAAGTTTGCCTATGATGTTTTACAAGAATGGAAGCAATTATCTCCAAAAACCTTTATTGATTTAAACTATTCAATGATTGAAGTGAGCCCTTTTCATAGGAAATTACAGCAGGAGCAACTTGGCTCATTTTCTAATGTATCGTACTATACCTCCTATAGTGAAATGGGAGATTCTTTCGAGGGAATTCTTTTTTCGAATGAGTTGTTTGATGCATTTCCTGTTGAAATAATTGAGAAAAGAAATGGTATGTTGTATGAAGTACGTATTACATATACAGAGGAAGGAAACCTTTCAGAAGTATGTAGGCCGTTAGATAAAAGAATTGGTCGATATTTATTGAAATATAATATTCATATTGCTGAAGGGCAACGTTTTGAAGTACCAATTGTGATGGAGGAGTATATAAAAGAAATTGCGAAATGGTTTCAAAAAGGTATATGTATTACAGTTGATTACGGATACACAAAAGAAGAATGGATGCATCCAGCACACCGTGAAGGAAGTTTGCGAGGGTATTATCAGCATAAGCTAATACGAAACCCACTAGCGTATCCAGGTGAAATGGATCTTACTACTCATATTCATTGGGACGAGCTAACTGAGATGTTTAGTCTGCAGGGAATGAGTGCAGTATGGCATAAGAAACAATCTGAGTTCTTGTTAGCTGCAGGAATATTAGAACAGCTTACGAGCCATCAAGATACGAATCCTTTTTCTGAAACGCAAAAAAAAAATCGAGCAGTTCGTTCTATGATTTTGAATGGAGGAGTAGGGAGTGCGTTTGATGTTGTTATACATACAAAAGATATGCAACATTTGCATTTGGAGCAGTATGTAACAATATAAAAAAACAAGACACAGTATATACTGTGTCTTGTTTTTTAATACGACTTATGTAGTATTATATATTTCCTCTCATGATATATATTTATATTAAAGATATGAGATGAAAAATATAGAATACGTTCTTTTTCTTCGATTATTAGTCCCTAACCTAATAATACGCGAACGAGTTGAATTATTGTTTCGTTCTCTACTTTGTAATAAATTTCCAATCCTTTTCTTTCACTAGAAACGATTTTAGCGCTTTTTAATTTTGCTAAATGCTGTGAAATTGTAGATTGTGGCATGTTTAAGCCAGTATACATTGTAGAAACGTTGCTTGGACCGCGCTCAATTAATCCTTTTACGATACATAAACGAACAGGATGAGCTAGTACTTTTAATAATTCTGCATTACTTTCATATAGTTCTAATTCTTTTTGAAAGGTTTCTAACATGTTCTTTTCCACCTCCGTGTGAGCTATTATACCATACTATACATACCAAAAATTTAAAGAAAAGAAAATAGTTGTTGCAGAAAAAAAGTCCTAAAGTAAAGAAATTGTAAGAAAAGAGACCCTGATGTAAATAAAATAGGTAAATTAGCACGTTTTTGTAAAATAAAATTTTTGGGTGAAAATTTCGATGCGTTTTAAAAATTGAAAGATATAGATATATTTGTAACACAATTTTATCATGATTTTCTTATTCTTTCAAATGAATATACAAAATTTTTAAAATAATATGACAAAGGAATTGTAATGATATATATAGAATATAAAACAGTTTAAAAGAAAAGAAGCTGAATGTAATTCGCTTCTTTATGATGATAACGAAATATTTGATTACAGCTGATAAATCTTAGGATAATCAAGTCATTAGTCATTTATTCTAAAATTCATCTTTTAGCAACGTTAAAAACCTGTGATTCCATATGTTCTCGTAAAAATCAATCGTCTCTTTTGCGGACATAAAAGGATTCTTCAACGTAGAGGTTGTTTTCTGTGCCATAAAGTTTTCGTATCCCAGTCCGTGGGCAAACTTAATCGTAGCATCCATACAGTACTCTGTTTGGGCACCACAAAATTCAATGCGCTTTACAGATAATTGATCTAAAATTTCTTTTAAGTTTGTTTTATAAAATGAATTTGCATGTGTTTTTCTTACAAAAAAATCTTGTTCTTGAACATCTAGATCGGTATGAATAGCCCAATTTTCTTTCTCGGGTACTAAATCATCATCACAATGTTGAACAAAAAGGATTGGTTTATTTAATTTTCTGTATGAAGAAATTCTTTGATTTACTTTTGTTAGTAAGTTCTGTAAATCAAATAGATGCTCTCCGCTATAACATACTCCATTTTGTAAATCGATAACGATTAAAATATCTGTACAAGTATCCATTATTTTTGCTCCTTTTTATTTCTTAATATATCAATTAATCCATTACTTGGAAATAGATAAAAATTTTATTTTTTAATGAACTATATAGACAGAAAAGCACTAAAACGAGTATGGTAGACAGCATAAAAAAAGATATGAAAACTTAATTTCATATCTTCTATTCATTCTATACATTTACAGGTTCTTCTACATAAGAAAGGGCATTTTCAAAATCGGATATTAAATCGTCAACATTTTCAAGGCCAACTGATAACCGAAGTAATGAATTAGAGATCCCTCTTTCATCACGAGCTTCTTGCGACAGTGCTGCATGTGACATTTTTGCTGGGTAAGAAAGAATTGACTCTACCGCTCCTAAACTAACTGCAAAAACGGGTAATTTTACTTTTGACAAAAATTGGCGGAGTGCATCTTCTGACTGCAAAGTAAACGATAAGACCGCTCCAGCTGAT
Organism: Noccaea bulbosa; assembly: GCA_900406535.1. Lineage (NCBI taxonomy): Eukaryota > Viridiplantae > Streptophyta > Magnoliopsida > Brassicales > Brassicaceae > Noccaea > Noccaea bulbosa. The sequence goes on along the minus strand of OVBJ01000133.1, from coordinate 74,253 downwards.
GTTGCTTGAGATTGTTGAATATCAAATCCGAGATGCGTTTGTAATCCAGGATAATAGACATTTTGTACTTTAGCGTGCTCTTGTAAATAATGTGCAATTTTATTGGCATTTTTAGCTGAATGCTCGAGGCGTACATGCAATGTTTTTAGGCCACGAAGTACGAGAGAACAATCTTGAGGCCCTAAAATAGCACCGAATGCATTTTGTAAAAATCCAAGCTTTTGAGCGAGTTCTGCATCTTTTACTACTGCTAATCCGGCAGTAACATCACTATGACCAGCAATAAATTTTGTAGCACTATGAAGAACGACATCAGCTCCAAGTTCAAGTGGTTTCTGGAATAGTGGTGTCAAAAAAGTATTATCAACAAAAGTAAGAGCGCCAATAGATTTTGCAAGTTTAGAAACTTCGCGGATATCTGTCACTTTTAAAAGTGGGTTAGAAGGTGTTTCTACATAAAAGAGCTTTGTATTTGGTTTAATGTTTTGTTTTATTTCTTCTAAATTGGTCATATCAACAAATGTATGTGAAACACCGTAACGGGAGAGTACCTCAGTTATCACTCTGTAAGTGCCTCCGTATACATCTTCTGAAATGAGTACGTGATCACCTTGTGAAAGAAGGAGGAATGCAGTGGAAATCGCTGCAATGCCTGATGCAAAGGCGAATCCCTTTGTTCCACCTTCTAATAAAGCAATGATATCTTCAAGAGCTTCACGAGTTGGATTTCCTGACCTGCTATAGTCATATTTTCCGAACGTATCTACATCAAACTGGTGAAAAGTTGATGTGTTATAAATGGGAACGTTCACAGCGCCCGTTTGTGAGTCATGTTTATATTGGTTGTGTAGTAAGAGTGTATCTATAGAATAGCTCATATTTTTACACCTTCTTTTACGAGTTTAATGGCTTGCTTTAAGTCTTGAATTAAATCGTTACTATTTTCAATGCCAACGGAGAATCGAAGAAGACGATTGCATACACCGTTTGCTGTTCTAATATCTTCAGGAATATCAGCATGTGTTTGCGTTGCTGGATAAGTCATTAAACTTTCTACACCACCAAGACTTTCTGCAAATGTAATTAAGGATAAAGATTGTAAGAATGGATTAATCCAAGCTTCATCTTTAAGGCGGAATGAAATCATGCCGCCTCTTCCTGGATAAAATACATCTGTCACCCCGTTTTCATCATTTAAATATGCAACAACTGCTTTCGCATTTTCTTCATGTTGTCTCATGCGAAGCGCTAACGTTTTCATACCGCGAATTAATAACCATGAGTCAAATGGGCTTAAAACCGCGCCTGATGCATTATGATAATGAGCGATTTCCTCGCAAAGTTCCATTCCTTTTGCAACGACAAGTCCGCTTAGTACATCGTTATGTCCCCCTAAATATTTCGTTGCGCTATGGAGTACAATGTCAGCACCTTCTGTTAATGGTTGCTGTATATAAGGTGTGTAGAATGTGTTGTCTACAATAAGAAGTAGTCCGTGCCTTTTCGCTACAGTTGCGACAGCAGCAATATCAGTAACTTGCATTAATGGATTAGTTGGAGTTTCTATGAAAATAGCCTTCGTTTCAGTTGTGATAGCTTGCTCAATTTGTTTAATAGATTGTGTGTTTACGTATCTACATCGAACATTCCACTTTTTTTCGTGCTCAGAAAATAATCGATACGTTCCTCCGTATAAATCTTCAGATACAATAAGTTCGTCTCCAGAGCGGAATAGAGAAAGGACGAGGAGAACAGCCGCCATCCCTGAACTACAGGCATAACCTTGTTCGCCATATTCTAAGTCTGCGATCGCCTGTTCTAAAAGACCGCGAGTTGGATTGCCAGTTCGTGAATAGTCAAAGCCAGTAGATTTACCAATTCCTTCGTGACGATAAGCGGTTGAGAAATAAACCGGTGGATTAACCGTTCCTGTTGTAGTTTCACTGCGATTTCCGATTTGTGCTAGTTTCGTTTCGGTTGTTGACATGTGAAAATTCCTCCTTTTTAAATTGAAACATTAAGTGAATATAAAATAAAAAAAGCCTTCTAAGAAGAAGGCTTTCGGTTTGAATAGAGTCTTCTTCTCATCTGTCAAATCTTTCACAATTTGCTGGAATTAGCACCTTATTAACAAACTGTTAATGGTTGCTGAGGCGTCATAGGGCCAGTCCCTCTACCTCTCTAGATAAGAATGTTCGTATGAAATTTTTATTATGTTTTTAACTTTACAACAAAAGATAATTGAATTGCAAGTTTATTTTAAATAATTTTTATTTTTCCGCAAGTATCATTGACTTTTACTTTTGTGCATGCTAAATTTATTAAAAAATTAACAAACATTGTTAAAAGGGGAACGCATTTCCTTTTAGCTACATAAATAAAATAATAAAGACAACTCTTATTGAGAGCGGTGGAGGGAAAGGCCCTGTGAAACCCGGCAACCTTCAAACGAAATGTTTGAAACGGTGCTAATACCTGCAAAACGAATGTTTTGCATAATAAGAGGAGGAACGATTATGTCCCCCTCTTCAAAGTGAAGAGGGGGTTTTTATATTGATAGAAATGAGGGAGATTCGTGAAATTACTAGATTTATTATCAAAAGGAATTGTAATAGGTGATGGTGCGGTTGGGACGTTATTGCATTCACATGGTTTGCAAAGTAGCTTTGAAGAATTGAATGTATCTGATCCAGACTTAATTATATCGATTCATAAACAATATGTAGCTGCTGGAGCAGATGTAATTCAAACGAATACGTATGGGGCAAATGAGACGAAATTACGTATGTATGGTTTAGAAAATCAAGTTACAGAAATTAATAGAGCGGCAGTAAAACTGGCGAAAGCATCTGTTACAGACAGAAATGCAATTTTAGGAACAATTGGTGGTATGAAACACATCGGAGCCGTTACAACGACTGATATGGAAAGGGAGTTTATGCTACTTGAACAGGCAGGGGCTTTACTAGAAGAACAGGTTGATGGATTACTATTAGAAACTTTTTACGATGAATTTGAATTACTTCATGCCGTTAAAGTATTGCGTAAGCAAACGAATATTCCAATTGTTGCTCAATTAGCGTTACATGAAGCAGGTACGACTCAAAATGGAAATGATGTCAATGAAATATTAAAGCAACTTATAGATTGCGGTGCAAATGTTGTTGGATTGAATTGTCAACTAGGGCCGCTTCATATGACGGAAGCTTTCAAAATGATATCGATTCCGCAAAATGGCTATTTATCAGCATACCCAAATGCAGGTCTCCCGAATTATGTGGAGGGACGTTATGTATATGAGGGAAGCCCAGCTTATTTTGAAGCGATGACACCGAGATTTATTGAGCAAGGTATTCGATTATTGGGTGGTTGTTGTGGTACGACTCCAGAACATATTCAAAGTATGAAGCGCGCTGTTGCGAATATTACCCCTGTAATAGAAAAAGACACGATTCAAAGGCCGAAAGTCGTTCATACGCATGAGAAACGTTCGAAGGCTCACGTCACTCTAGCAGAGAAAGCGAAAAAACAAACGACAGTTGTAGTGGAATTAGATCCACCGAAAACGTTAGATACACAGCGTTTTTTTGAAGGAGCAAGAGCGTTAAAAAGAGCGGGAGCAGATGCTATTACTCTAGCAGATAATTCATTAGCATCGCCTCGCATCTCGAATATGGCAATGGGTGCGTTATTAACCAAGCATGATATCCCAGTATTGACACATTTAACGTGTAGAGATCATAACGTCATTGGACTACAATCTCATTTGTTAGGTTTATCGGCGTTAGGGATGGAAGAAGTGCTAGCTTTAACTGGTGATCCAGCGCGCGTTGGTGATTTTCCCGGTGCAACTTCTGTATATGATTTATCCTCTATTGAGCTCATTAAAATGATTAAAGAAATGAACGATGGACGTTCAATTTTAGGGAAATCAATTGGACCGGCGACAAGGTTTTCTGTAGGCGGCGCATTTAATCCTCACGTGAGGCACTTAAAAGCAGCGGTTAAGCGAATGGAACGAAAAATAGATGCTGGAGCGGAGTATTTTTTAACTCAGCCAATTTACGATATCGCGCTAATTGAAGAAGTGTATGAAGCGACAAAGCATTTGGAACAACCTATTTTTATTGGAATTATGCCGTTAGTAAGTAAGCGGAATGCAGATTTTCTTCATTTTGAGGTGCCGGGTATTACTCTTCCTGAAGAAATAAGAGAGAGAATGGATGGACACGAAACGAAAGAGGCAGCAATTGAGGAAGGGATTCGCATTTCGCAAGAATTAATCGACATAGCGATGAAATATTTTAATGGTATTTATCTTATTACACCATTTTTAAAGTATGAAATTACAGAACATCTTGTTAAATATGTAAGAGAAAAGCAAGAAGTGAAAGAAGGTATTAATTGATGAAGTGTATAGAAGAAAAATTACAGAATAGCATTTTAATATTAGATGGGGCAATGGGGACAATGATTCAGCAAGAGGATTTAACTGCTGAAGATTTCGGAGGAGAAGAGTACGAGGGCTGTAATGAATATTTAGTAGAAACAAGACCAGACGTTATTTTAAAAATTCATAAAGCTTATATTGAAGCTGGAGCGGATATTATTGAAACAAATACATTTGGGGCAACGAATATTGTACTAAGTGATTATGAGCTGTCTCATTTAGATGAAGAACTAAATGAAAAGGCAGCACTTTTGGCGAAGCAAGCTGTTAAAGAAAGCGGGAAGGAAGTATATGTTGCAGGAGCAATGGGACCAACAACGAAAGCAATTAGTGTTACAGGTGGTGTGACTTTTGAAGAATTGATTGAGGCTTATACAAGGCAGGCACGAGGATTGTTAAAAGGAGAAGTTGATGTATTACTCGTTGAGACGAGTCAAGATATGCGTAACGTGAAAGCAGCTTATATTGGAATTCAAGCTGCTTTTGAAGAAATGAAAAAAACGGTTCCTATTATGATTTCAGGAACGATTGAGCCAATGGGAACGACTCTGGCTGGGCAAACAATTGAAGCTTTTTATTTATCAGTAGAACATATGAAACCATTATCTGTTGGATTAAACTGTGCGACTGGTCCGGAGTTTATGAGGGACCATATTCGTTCACTATCTGATTTATCGGAGTGTTACATTTCTTGTTATCCAAATGCAGGTCTTCCTGATGAAGATGGACATTACCATGAATCTCCATCTTCTCTTGCTGAAAAGGTGAAGCGATTTGCTGAAGAAGGATGGGTTAATATTATCGGTGGTTGTTGTGGCACGACACCAGAACATATAAAAGCAATGAAATCCGCGCTAGCATCTCTTAAGCCTCGTGACCATCATGAGAGAGAAGGACATGGAATTAGTGGATTGGAGGCACTGCAATACGATGAGTCTATGAGACCGTTATTTGTAGGTGAAAGAACGAATGTTATTGGATCACTTAAATTTAAACGATTAGTAGCAGAAGGGAAATTTGAAGAGGCTGCTGAAGTGGCAAGGGCGCAAGTGAAGAAAAATGCTCATATTATTGATATTTGTATGGCAGATCCTGATCGTGATGAAATAGAAGATATGGAGAAATTTTTGACAGAAGTTACGAAAGTGTTAAAAGTACCGATTATGATTGATTCAACGGATGAAAATGTTATGGCAAGAGCACTTACTTATATTCAAGGAAAAGCTGTTATCAACTCTATTAATTTAGAAGATGGAGAAGAGCGTTTTGAAAAGGTAACACCGCTTCTTCGTAAGTATGGTGCTGCAATTGTAGTTGGTACAATCGATGAAGATGGTATGGCAGTAAGTGCTGAAAGAAAATTAGAAATTGCAAAAAGAAGTTACGAATTATTAACGACGAAATATGGAATACGTCCGTCAGATATTATTTTTGATGCACTTGTGTTTCCAGTAGGGACAGGTGATGAAGAATATATTGGTTCAGCGGCAGCGACTATAGAAGGAATTCGTCTTATTAAAGAAGCGTTACCAGAGTGTTTAACGATTTTAGGTGTAAGTAACATATCATTTGGTTTACCACCAGCTGGACGTGAAGTATTGAATTCCGTCTTTTTATATCATGCTACGAAGGCTGGATTAGATTACGCGATTGTTAATACGGAAAAATTAGAACGCTATGCGTCGATTCCAGAGGAAGAAAAACACCTTGCAGATGCATTACTGTTTGAAACGACTAAAGAGACGTTAGAAGAATTTACAAACTTTTACCGAGTCGCTAAAAAGAAAGATGTCGTTGTGCAAGAAACGTTAACGCTTAATGAAAGACTAGCAAATTATATTGTAGAAGGTACGAAACAAGGATTACACGAGGATTTAAGTCTTGCACTTGAAGAAGGAAGAAAACCTCTTGATATTATTAACGGTCCGCTTATGACAGGGATGGACGAGGTAGGACGACTATTTAATAATAATGAACTTATTGTTGCTGAAGTATTGCAAAGTGCCGAAAGTATGAAAGCTGCTGTAAGTTATTTAGAGCCATATATGGAATCTAGTGATAGTGCGAAAAAAGGGAAAGTATTATTAGCAACTGTAAAAGGTGACGTGCATGATATTGGGAAAAATCTCGTTGAAATTATTTTAGCGAATAACGGGTATGAGATTATTAATTTAGGAATTAATGTACGTTCAGATCGAATTGTTCAAGAAGTACAAGAAAAGAATCCGGACATTATAGGACTTTCAGGTTTATTAGTAAAATCAGCGCAACAAATGGTAACGACTGCTGAAGATTTAAAAGCAGCAAATATTGATGTTCCCATTGTTGTAGGTGGTGCAGCGTTAACGAGAAAGTTTACAGATAATCGGATTTCACCATCATATAAAGGGCTCGTTTGTTATGCGAGTGATGCGATGACGGGGCTCGATATTATTAATAAGCTTCAAAAAGAAGAAGAGCGTGAGAAGATGAAACAGGATAAGAAAGAACGGCATCTTCATATCGTAAAAAAAGAGGAGAAGAAAGTAGAAATTCCAGCAGTAATTGAGCCATTACCAAAGGCTGAGGTTATCGTGCCTGATTCAACAAAACGAATTGTATTACGCGATATTCCCGCCCTTCATCTCGCTCCATTTTTAAATAGACAAATGCTACTTGGGCATCACCTTGGATTAAAAGGAAATGTGAAAAAGCTTTTGAAAGAGGGAGATAAGAGAGCGCATGAATTAAATGATTTAATAGATGAATTATTGCAAGAAGGACAATCTTGGTTAAAGCCAAAAGCAGTGTATCAATTTTTCCCAGCGCAAAGCGATGGACAAAACATTGTAATATATGATCCAGAAGATCATACGCGTGTTATAGAGCGTTTCACGTTCCCTAGACAAGGAAAGGCCCCCTATCGTACTTTAGGCGATTATTTGCGCCCAATTGGAGATGAGATGGACTATGTTGCTTTCTTATCTGTTACGGTTGGGGAAGGAGTTCGGGACATTGCTGAAGAGTGGAAGGCGAAAGGTGATTACTTACGTAGTCATGCCATTCAATCGTTAGCGCTTGAATTAGCAGAAGGACTTGCTGAAAAAACACATATGCTCATTCGTGACCGCTGGGGCATTCCAGACTCACCTGAACTGACGATGGAAGAACGTTTCCGTACGAAATATAGAGGAATACGCGTGTCATTTGGTTATCCGGCGTGTCCAGAACTTGCAGATCAAGAAAAGCTATTTCGCTTAATTCATCCAGAGGAAATAGGTATTTCATTAACAGAAGGATTCATGATGGAGCCAGAAGCGTCCGTAACGGCTATGGTATTTTCTCACCCTGAGGCAAGATATTTTAGTGTATTATAGTCTAGAAGGGGGAGACGTATGAAGAAAATAGTCTTTACAGGTGGCGGTTCGGCAGGACATGTAACACCTAATTTAGCCATTATCCCACATTTACAGGAAGACAACTGGGATATCTCTTATATTGGTTCTCATCAAGGTATTGAGAAAACGATTATAGAAAAGGAAGGCATTCCCTACTATAGTATTTCGAGTGGAAAGCTACGTCGTTATTTTGATTTGAAAAATATAAAAGATCCTTTTCTTGTAATGAAGGGTGTTATGGATGCGTATGTAAGGATTCGAAAACTAAAACCAGATGTGATTTTTTCAAAAGGCGGTTTCGTATCTGTACCAGTCGTAATTGGAGGATGGCTAAATAGAGTACCAGTTTTATTACATGAATCTGATATGACGCCAGGACTAGCAAATAAAATTGCGCTTCGTTTTGCTTCGAAAATATTTGTTACATTTGAAGAAGCAGCGAAGCATTTACCGAAAGAAAAAGTAATATATACGGGATCTCCTGTACGTGAAGAAGTGCTGAAGGGAAATCCTGAAACAGGTTTAGCATTTTTAGGTTTTTCACGTAAAAAGCCAGTTATTACGATTATGGGAGGCAGCTTGGGCGCGAAGAAAATTAATGATACGGCTCGAGAAGCATTACCAGAACTTCTTAAAAAGTATCAAATTGTTCACCTTTGCGGAAAAGGTAACCTTGATGAAAGTTTACAAAATAAAGAAGGATATAGACAATTTGAATATGTACATGGAGAACTGCCGGATATATTAGCGGTAACAGATTTTGTTATTTCACGCGCGGGCTCCAACGCAATTTTTGAATTTTTAACATTACAAAAGCCGATGGTTTTAATTCCATTATCGAAATTTGCAAGCCGTGGAGATCAAATATTAAATGCAGAGTCCTTTGAAAGGCAAGGGTATGCCTCCGTATTATATGAAGAAGATGTAACTGTAAAATCTCTGATAAAGTATGTCGAAGAATTGAATCAAAATAATGAGAAGTATAAAACAGCACTAAAAAAATATAATGGAAAAGAAGCAATTCAAACAATCATTCAAAATATTTCAGAGGCATGATGAAACAATCATGCCTCTTTTAGTAGGGTGAAAGATTCCAAGAATTGATATTTTTATGTTACAATAAAGTGAAACTTTAATCAGTTGGGTGCATCCCACATCTAACTTCTTTACTTTTACTGAAATTTGAGGAGGGAGTCTTACTGCCCTCAAATAGCGGGATAACAACTGGGTTAATAGAGAAATTCCAATTAATGAGGCGTGAAAATACGAATGGATTAGGAGTGACTGTGTTGGAGCTAAGTCTCTATGAAAATACTGCACTTATTATATGCTTTGTGTTGTACGTTGGTAGTGTTATTGTTTATATTTCAAGGAAATTTTCGCAAGAAAGAGAGCTTGAAAAGTCAGAGATAACAGCTGAACTAGAAATGTTAGCTGATGAAAGTTATAAAAAACAAAAAATAAAAGAAGACCATGAAGCATCCCATCATTTAAACGCAAATAAGTTTTAAAGATGGGGATTTTTTTTGAAGTTGTTATTTATTATAGCTATAACAAATAACGCTAAAAAGGAGTTTCCCCATACATAATGAAGGAGTGTATATAAATGAATTTTTATATCGCCTCAGGTTTCCAAAATAAACATCTGGTATGTTCCGTAGCAAATGAACTGAAACATGCAGGATGGCACCATACATATGATTGGGCCAAAAACGAAAGAGCAGCGAATCAAGAACAATTAAGAGAAATTGGTCAGGCAGAACAAAATGCTGTAAAAGAAGCGGATGTGTTTTTACTTATATTAGATGGCGGAAACGGGAGCCATACAGAGTTTGGAATGGCGATTGCGCTAGAGAAAACGATATATGTATATCATGCAGGAAATCCGCTCCAAACAACGTTCTATCACTTGCCAGAAATAAATATTTTTGAAGGAGATGTAGCTGAGTTTGCATCTTATGTTATGAATCATGTGAAATAATGTAACTACCTAAAAGGTTATAAAAGTGATTTTTTGGGTACAGTGATGATAAGAAACGTATATAAAGGAGTACATAATATGAAATTAGAAAATGGATGGGAAACGAGCTTTTTAGAAGTCGTACAAAATAGTGAATTTAAGAAAGAGGCACTTCTTAGTCAATTGCTTTGTCAGGATAGTGAAGAAGTAGAAGAGCTTGTGGATGATTACGGCTACGAAGAACTTGTTGAACGTGAACATGATGATGAGTTAGCTGAAATCTTAGGAGAAGAACTTTTTAGTGAGATGGAACGCCAAGTATTCTTATCTTCAAACCCAGAAGAAAAACTTATTGCATTCGTCAATGGATTAGGTTTTCATGTGTTAGATTGGATCGTTCTTCTTGAAACAGAATTTGGAATTGATAGTGCAAACTTTACATCAGATGCTGTAAAGGTGTTAGAAAAGCGTTTCAGACAGTTTCCGTACATAGAGGACAATACAATTTTTGATATGACATTTGGAGAATCGATGGATGTATTAGAATCTGTTACAGGATTACAACTAAAGGAAAAGATGAACATATAATGAAAAAAGAACGTGATTGGATCACGTTCTTTTTTTACATAATAATAATTTTATCATCTAGTTTTGTCTGCCCGGTAAGAAGTGCGTTTAAATATTCCACTTTTCTTATACAAGCTTGTATATGTCTTTCAACCTCTTGTAACTCTGCTTGGTGATGTGTTTCAATTGGATGAATTTGTACGTTGAATTTTTCAAATTGACTACTATATGTTATTTCTGCATAGCCGCTCATAATATCGGTTTCGTTATGAAATAAAAATTGCCTCGTTTTGTCACAGAATGATACATCCTGAAAGCCATATACTTTTAATGCTTCAATTACTTTTTTTATCATTTTTGTATTCATTTTTTTAACCCTCTTTACGAAGTTCTACTTTTATATTATAACACAAAAAATTACATAGAAAGCGCTTCCAAGTGTATTTTATTATAAACTTTACGTTTCAATCACAAAAATGAAACAAAGAAAAAATAATTGTAAAGAAGGAAGGACTCTTTTATTGTTTCGTCATATATATAGAGAAATAGTGCAATGAAAGGAAATTTTCCGAGGTGGAGATCGTATTTCCAATTTGAGCGCAGTAAAAGAGGTGAAAATCTTGAACTTTGATATTGTAGGACAAAAAGCATATATAAAAGATGGACCGCATCGGAACCGAATTGGAATTGTAAAGAAAAACGAGACAAAATTAGCATCGCAGTTTGCTATTGTAATTGGAGAACAAATCATTGATGTAGAGCTAAAGGATATCGTGTTAGTTGGAGTAGACGTAGGACAATTTCATAAATGGTGCGAACAAAATGGTTATTTGTGAAAAGGACGGGCTGTGAGATAATGAAATATATTTGAGAGAAGAGAATATGTTATTATATTCTCTTTTTCTATGTGTAAGGAGGCGGAGATGAAGTATACAGAACGAGATTTTACACTGGAATTGAAAGAGAAAATTCAATGCATGGAGAAGGAAATAGAACGGATATCACTTAAATTTTATAAAGAGTATTCGCATTTATACATAGAAAAAAACATGGAATTAGATATGGGATTTGCAAGAGAAAAAGAGAATCCCTTTGAGGTGGGTTATTATTCATCAGTTGCTATAGCTATATTAGATGAAGAAAAAGAGATGATTGGATTTTACAATATACCAATTTGGAAATGCGAAAGAATCTTTTTAGGAATGCCAATTCAATCAAACATTTTGGGTAGTAAGAAAGTAGGGGAACTCGCTGATGAATCTTGTTATGAGATTGAGGAAGAGTTAAAAGAGCAATTAAAAGAATACTTGGAGTGATAATTCTCAAGATAAGATCTATAAAGAGGGAACGGAATAAAAAAGACGCTAACAATTGTATGTTAGCGTCTTTCTTTCATTATGAAGCAATTTCACCAGTTTTTGTATCGTCTTGATTGTACGTATCTTGATCTAATTCACCAAGCCATTTACTTGAAATAAGACCTGCTGTCATAGAACCACTTACGTTAAGAGCTGTACGACCCATATCGATTAATGGCTCAACTGAGATAACTAGAGCAACAATACCGATTGGTAAGTTCATTGTAGATAGTACGATTAAAGCTGCGAATGTTGCACCGCCACCAACTCCGGCAACACCGAATGAGCTAATAGCAACAACAGCGATTAAAGTTAAAATAAATTGTGGTTGTAATGGATCAATTCCTACAGTTGGAGCGACCATCATTGCAAGCATTGCTGGATAAATACCTGCGCAACCGTTTTGTCCGATAGATACCCCAAATGAAGCTGCGAAGTTTGCAATTCCTTCGGAGATACCAAGCTTTTCTTTTTGAGCTTCAATATTTAATGGCATCGCACCAGCACTAGAGCGAGATGTGAATGCAAAAGTTAGTACAGGGAACACTTTTTTCAAATATTGAATTGGATTTAAACCAGACAATGCAATTAATAATAAGTGAATGATAAACATTACGATAAGTGCTACATAAGAGGCTAACACGAAGTTACCAAGCTTTAAAATAGCATTTATATCGCTACCAGCAACTGTTTTTGCCATAAGAGCTAATACGCCGTATGGAGTAAGGCGTAAAATTAATGTTACCATACGCATTACGATTGCATATACAGCATCAAGCATTTTCTTAAATAGCTCTGCTTGTTCTGGATATTTTCGTTTTACACCTATAAAGGCAATGCCGATAAAGGCTGCAAATATTACGACAGAAATTGTTGATGTTGGACGAGCGCCTGTTAAATCAAGAAACGGATTTGTAGGCAATAGCTCTAATAATTTATCTGGAATTGTTGTCTTTTCAATAGAAGTAAATCTTTCTTCAACTAGTTTCAGACGAGCAGATTCTGCATCACCTTGTTGCAAGCCTGTTGCAGATACATCAAATCCTGCACTTGCAGCGATACCGACAGCTGCAGCGATTCCTGTAGTAAGAATTAAAATTCCAATAATAAGACCACTAATTTTACCAAGGTTTTTCGTTAACTGTAATTTTGTAAATGCTGAAATAATAGATACTAAAATAAGTGGCATAACGATCATTTGAAGTAATTTCACATAACCGTTACCAATTAAGCCAAACCAAGTATTTGATTCAATAATTACTTTAGAAGTTGGCTCATAAATGAATTGTAATATAAGACCGAATAAAATTCCGACTCCTAAAGCGGTAAATACACGTTTATTAAAAGATACATGCTTACGTTGCATATAATATAATACGCCAACTAAGATGAGCATGACTGCAACGTTAATTCCGACAAGCAGTGTATTCATGTTGATTCCCCCTAATTCCAATCTGTTATATAGAATATAAGGTAATAAAACCTATAAGTCAACTAGGAAATTCCGGGATTAAAAAAAAGATGGCAAAATGCCATCTTTTAATGTCCAGCCCCAGGGACAAGTAAAAATGTCGTGTAGTATGTAAATCCTATGAAGAAAACAGTTAAATATGCCCCGAATACGTATATATACATACGCTCTGTTAATTTTAAATAGCTTAAAAGTACGAAGAAACCTGTTTGTCCTAAAAATAGTAGTGCAGCCTGTTGCATATCTCCTACGTAAAACATAACCGAGAAAATTCCAGTCCAAAAGCCGAGAACGCGAAACATGCGATCCATGCTATTTCCCTCCTTTTCTAGAAAAAGTAAAACCTCTTTTCATTATAGTTTATTTTTCTTACTATTGTAAATATTCATTCATATAAAAAGAAGCCAATTATTATTGGCTTCTTTTTATATGAGAAATTAAATTGTTAGTTTATAATTACAAGATTTACATCCATCTAATAGACTATCATTTCGAGTTAATTCCATGTTAGGGAATAGGATTTCAAAAATTCCTTTCATCATATCTCCGTGCATGTTACAAATTTCAGTTGGATGATGAACAGCCACTTCTTTAAATGGACAATTGTGTACATCATAGAAAATTTTTGTTCCATCTGCACTTAATTCAAATGCAGGTGATAAGCCGGCTGTTGAGAAAGCTTCTTTTGCAATTTGAACTTTTTGTTCTACTGTTAAAGCATCTTCACTCACATTTAAACGTTGCATATGTTGTTGCATTAATTCGGCCCCGAATTGTTTTCCTGTTTCGTATAGCGCTTTCTCACCAGCAGCGCCAAGGCTAAGTAAAGAATTAAATGCTATTCTTGCTAACAATTGATAATCACGGAATGGAAATTGCAATTGAATAACATCTTCAGATAAGACATATAATCTGCTTGGTCTTCCGCCTTTTCCAGTTTTCTTTGTTTCCGATTTAAGCATATGAACATCTTCTAATTTAGATAAATGTAAACGTGCTACGTTTGGATGAATATCGAATTCATCTGCAATTTCTTGTACAGTTACGTAACTATGTTTTTGCGAAATATATTTATAAATGTAATAACGAGTTGGGTCAGCTAAAACACCTGTAATTTTTAAAGCTTGTTCCATGAGGATCTCCACCTTTATCACTTTATCCAAGATAATAACATTATAATACAGATAAACATGAGTATAGGTAATTTCAGACAATAATTCGGAAATTGTTCATAATTTCACAAACATATTTTTCCTTTTTACTCTATTGAAAATACAAAAATCCAAATTTTTATTGTGCATGTTTTCATGCTATATACATAGTGAGGAGGGAAAAGTGATGAATGGGATTGAAATTTTTGCTAATACAATTTTAAAAGAAGCGTGTAGGGTACAAGCGTCAGATTTACATATTGTGCCCCGGCAGAAGGATGTAGCGGTGCAACTACGTATAGGAAAAGATTTAATGACGAGACAATGTATTGAAAAGGAGTTTGGAGAAAAACTTGTCTCACATTTTAAATTTTTAGCATCTATGGATATAGGAGAGAAACGGAAGCCACAGAATGGTTCGTTGTATTTGCAAATTGATGGACAAGAAGTGTATTTACGCCTTTCAACACTTCCAACAGTATATCAAGAAAGTCTCGTTATTCGCCTTCATTTACAAGCATCTGTTCAGCCCTTATCACATCTTTCGTTATTTCCAAGTACGGCAGCAAAACTACTCTCGTTTTTACGCTATTCACAGGGGCTACTCGTGTTTACTGGACCGACTGGTTCTGGGAAGACAACGACAATGTATGCATTATTAGAGGTAATTAGAAAAAAGAAAACACGTCGTATCATTACACTTGAAGATCCGGTTGAAAAAAGAAGTGACGATGTATTACAAATTCAAATAAATGAAAAAGCGGGTCTTACATATGAAACAGGATTAAAGGCTATTTTACGTCATGATCCAGATATTATTTTAGTCGGTGAAATCCGTGATGAAGAAACAGCAAAAATAGCTATAAGAGCAAGTTTGACAGGACATTTAGTAATGACAACGCTGCATACGAATGATGCGAAAGGAGCAATCATTCGTTTCATGGATTATGGTATAACGAGGCAAGAGATTGAACAGTCTTTATTGGCTGTAGCTGCACAGCGACTTGTCGAATTGAAATGTCCGTTTTGCAGAGGGAAGTGCTCAACTTTATGTAAATCAATGAGGCAAGTAAGGCAAGCAAGCATTTATGAGCTGCTATATGGGTATGAGTTAAAACAAGCGCTTAAAGAAGCGAATGGAGAATGTGTTACTTACAAACATGAGACTTTAGAATCGTCAATACGAAAAGGATATGCTTTAGGGTTTTTAGAAGATGATGTTTATGTTTAAGAAAACTTGGAGTTTAAGTAATCAAGTAGTATTGTTGAAACGTTTAGGAGAATTATTAGAAAAAGGCTACTCTCTTTTACAAGCATTAGAATTTTTACAGTTTCAATTACCTGTAGAAAAGAAAGTACAATTGCAACGCATGGTTGAGGGATTAAAAGATGGGAAAAGTCTACACGATTCTTTTCATCAGTTAAGGTTTCATCAGGACATGTTAAGTTATTTATTTTATGCCGAGCAACATGGTGATATTTCTTTCGCTTTGCAACAAGGAAGTGCACTTCTTTATAAGAAAGATAAGTATAGGAGAGACATGATGAAAATAATGCAGTATCCTATGTTTTTGGTGTTTTTTCTACTAATCATGCTTTTTATTTTCAACCTCATCTTATTACCTCAGGTTGAAATGGTTTATAGTTCGTTCGGTTCTAATACACCACTACTTACAGAACAAATTTTAAGTGCAATAAAAATGCTACCTTACATTATTTTAACCGCTATTGTAACTGTTATTATTGGATGTAGTTTATATATGTTGTATTTTAGGAAACTTCCACATATTAGACAGGTAAAAATCATGCATCGTATTCCCTTCATCAAAACATTTCTTATTTTAAAGCATTCACATTATTTTGCTACTCAGTTGAGTGGTTTATTAAATGGTGGACTATCAGTATGCGAAGCTTTAACAATAATGATGGAGCAAAGATATCATCCGTTCTTTCAATATGAAGCGAGCCGAATTGAAAGACAATTAATTGGAGGAGAACAGTTACAATCTATCATTGCTAAAAGTGGGTATTACGAGAAAGAACTTTCTTATGTTATTACGCATGGACAAGCAAACGGTAATTTAGCGATTGAATTAGGTGACTATAGCGATCTTATTATGGAAAAGATGGAACGGAAAATTAAACATATGGTAGTTATCATTCAGCCTATTTTATTTACATGTATTGGAGGAATCGTTGTCCTTATGTATTTAGCGATGATTATGCCGATGTTTCAAATGATGAATTCTATTTAGGAGGCATTTGTATGCAGAATGAGGAAGGATTTACTCTGTTAGAGATGCTATTAGTAATGGTTGTCATAACTATATTATTACTATTAATTATTCCGAATGTAGTTACACAGCGCTCATCGATCCAAGGAAAAGGGTGTGCAGCTTACGTGAAATCTATAGAAGCGCAAATACAAGTATATCAATTACAACATAATAAAATTCCATCGTTAAAAGAACTGATAGATGAAAAGTATATTACAATTGATAAGTGTCCGAATGGCGAATCTATTCATATTTCAGATGATGGCACAGTATCAATTAGGACATTGTGAAACAACAGGGGTTTACTTTTTTAGAGATGTTACTCGTTTTATTTGCTATTTCTATATTGAGTATAGTTACGTATTTTAGTGTTCATTCCTTATACGAGCGACAAAAAGTTGAACAATTTTTGAGACAGTTTTCAAATGATGTTTTGTATATGCAGCAATTAGCGATAAACCGTCAAAAGCACTATACATTACGTTGGTATAAAGATAGAAATTTGTATGCTATAAAAGAGTTAGGTACAAAGTATTATATCGTCAAGCGGGAGTATGAAGAAGATATACAAATTGATTTGCATACGTTTCCAAACCCGATGACATATAATCCAAGTGGAAATATTAATAGAGGTGGTACGATTATAATTTCGTATCGAAATTATAAATATGAAATTGTATTTCAGCTTGGAAGAGGGAGATTTACGTATCGTGAAATGTCAAAAAGGGTCCATAATGGCTGAAATGATTGTGTCGTTAAGTGTTTTAATGATGGCTGTATCGTTACTACTACCGCAAACAGTATTAGTTATGCAAGAAAGAAAAAATATACAAATTCGTTATAAGGCATCTGGGTTATTAAAAAAAGAAGCAGCTATATATATGTATGGAAATGAAGAAAAGCGAATAATAGAAAAGAATATGAATGGAATTGTGTATTACACATATTGGGGAGGCAATGAAGTTTGTACCATGTGGAGAGATGTGAAAGAAAGAATGGTGGAACAATGCTTTTATGTAGGAGAAAAAGTAAATTAGAATTTGGTTTTTCATTAATAGAAATGATTGTATGTCTGTTTCTATTATCAATATTTTTTTTGCTCTTTCCCCGCCTACATTTCATTGAAATGGAAAATAAACAGTCAAAAGGATTAAATGATTGGGAGTGGGATGTGTTTTTAGGTCAAACGCAATTGGAGTTTCGTGAAGTATCATCTGGAGAACAGCTAGCATTTGAAAATGGAGAAAGTATTTTAAGATTCCGATCGCGTAATGGGAGTGAAGTATCATATGAAAAAGAGAATAGTCGTCTTATAAGAAAGGTAAATAGGCGTGGGAGAGAAGTTGTTTTACAAAATATTGGAACGGTTTCTTACAAACTAACACCTCATGTACTCATTATAAATGTGAAAGATACTAGTGGGAAAATATATGAAGGGGTAGTTATGCGATATAGTGAAATGGAAATGAATGTATGAGAGGGCAAAATGGGTTTACAATGCCTGGAACGATCATCTTTCTTATTTTATTAACTTCTTTTTTTATATACGAAACCAATATGCTGCTTACAGATAAAAATTTTTATATGGAAATAGAACAAAAGTTTTTACTGGATGAACTACTTAACCGATCTATTACAGATATAAAAAAAGACTTACAGCAAAAAGAAAAAGAAGGTGCATTTTTCTTTCAGTATGAAAAGGGAGAAGCGAGTGGGAATTATGTTTTTGAAAATGATTCAATTTTCGTTGCGTTGCAGTGCAAACTCAAACAGGAAGCTTTCTATACGGTGAGCTTTCGGTATAGAAAAAAGGATGGAAAAATAGTCGATTGGATAGAAGGATAATATGTAAAAAATACGAAGAAAAACCAGGGATTTCTATTGTGAATTGAATTGATTTTTTAGAAGAAATGGATAAATATAATGATTAAAAGTTTAAATTTTCTCAAAAAAGAGAAAGGTAGAAAGAATGTGATATATTCATGCTATCCAATCATTATTTTTAGGGAGAATAGGGAAATGACAAACAACAATCAAATAGGTGAAAATAAGGAACAAACTATTTTTGATCATAAAGGAAATACGATTATGACAGAAGATAGAGAAATACACATTATTTCAAAATTCGAAGAACCTCTTATTGTCGTATTAGCAAATGTACTAAGTGATGAAGAGTGTGATAAATTGATTGAAATGTCTAAAAATAAAATGAAGCGTTCTAAAGTTGGTTCATCACGTGATGTAAATGATATTCGAACAAGTAGCGGTGCATTTTTGGAAGACAATGAACTTACTTCAAAGATTGAAAAACGAATTTCATCTATCATGAATGTTCCTGCGTCGCATGGTGAAGGATTGCACATTTTAAATTATGAAGTGGATCAACAATATAAAGCACACTATGATTATTTTGCGGAACATAGTAGATCAGCTGCTAACAATCGTATTAGTACGCTTGTAATGTACTTAAATGATGTAGAAGAAGGCGGGGAAACGTACTTCCCGAAATTAAATCTTTCTGTACATCCTAGAAAGGGAATGGCAGTATACTTTGAGTATTTTTATCAAGATCAATCACTAAATGAGCTTACGTTACATGGAGGGGCACCTGTAACGAAAGGCGAGAAATGGATTGCAACGCAGTGGGTGAGAAGAGGTACTTATAAGTAAAAGCGAGTGTTACGTTTTGTTCTTCATAGTATAAGAACAAAACGTTTTTTTATTAAACAAAGTAGCATCTTTCGTTATAATAACAATTAATAAATGACGATTGAGAGGACAGAAAATGAAATCTATATACATAACCGGCTACATGGGAGCAGGGAAAACAACAATTGGAAAAGCGTTAAGTAAAGAACTTCATATGGATGTTGTAGATACTGATCAAAAAATCGAAGAGAAGCAAGAGAAGGCAATTCGAAATATTTTTGCCGAAGAAGGCGAAATGGCTTTTCGGGAATATGAAAGCGAAATGTTGCGTTCGCTACCAGTCCATAATGTCATTATTACAACTGGTGGGGGAATTATTGAACGAGCGGAAAATCGCAAGTGGATGAAAGAGAACGGAACTGTCGTGTATTTATATTGTGATCCGCATGTAATTGCAGAAAGGCTTCGTGAAGATACGACACGTCCACTATTTCAAAAGAAAGATATAGATGCATTCGTAACGAAATTTGAATCACGCCGAGCTTATTATGAAGAGGCTCACATTCATATCGATACGACAAATAAGTCTGTAAAGCAAATTATGAATGAATTAAAGGAAAAGATTAATGTATAAAAAAGTGGACATACTAATCAAGTAGAGGTGATGATAATATGTCTACTAATGATTATGTTCGCTTTGTGACGCAGCAGTTTGTGTCGTATATGGATGCTCCAAAAGAAGATCGAAAACAAAAGAAAGAACAACGCCGTGCTGAAAAAGAGCCATTTATGAATAAGTGGTTTGGTGTTATGCCGCTGAGTGCTGCTTTGTTTTACCGAAATGTAAAAAGTAAAAGAAAAAAATCAAGTTGAATTTTAGTCATATGTTTAGCAAACCAAAAATCCCCTAGTGTCGTATTACACTAGGGGATTTTTATTTACTGCACGGATTCTTGTTCTTCCGTAACGGCATGTATTTTATTGTTCACCCATACAAATCCTATTCCGATACAAATAGAAATGCCCCAGCCTACAGCGGTCATAATCGCTCTCATTTCACCATAGCCATCTACACCAAAAACAGAGATGAAATAAATTTTTAAAAAGCTTTTTAATATAAATTGTAGCCCGAAAAATAACGTTAAATATTGCAGTGCTGGATATATACGACTATCACGATAAAGCTCACGACTTTTATCGCGATCATGGCCTTGCAGCGCTGCAATATCCGCAGCGAAATATAACATGAGTGGTTTTTTTATGAAAATTGTACAGATGACGATAATACCGAGTACGATGTGATAATATGCATCATTCCACAACATTCGTTCAGCTGAACCAGATAATAAATCTACCGTTGTATTAGAAATGAGTGTAATTAAAATAAAGAACCCTGTCACGTTAAACTGTTTTTCTTTTTTAAAGGTATACAGTGTATAAATAATCCCCGGAACAGAGGAAAGTAACATCGCGTAATAAGGATCGATATAAGGTTTTGCAAATTTCCAAATGAGGAATGGGATTACGAGATAAAAGACAAGATCTAATATAGCTTTTTTATTTTGATTCATACAAAGCCTCCTTAAGTCATACATATATTTTATAATATAATTTCTGAAAATTGTATAAGGTTTAATGGGAAAAGAAAAAATATATCAATTTTCGAGGGGTTAGTAGATTGAAAAAAATTGCCCCTAGCGTAGTAAGTTTTTTTAGTATATAATAAAGGAAACGCTTTCATTTTTAATTTGTTCACAAAATGGACGGAAAATCACATATTTACTATCGATATGTTGCTTTATAATGAAACTAATTAAATATACATGCATACAATATTGTGAAATAAATAACATAAATAATCTATATAAATGTAAACGTTATCAAAAGAGAGAGGTGGAGACAATGAGTAAATTTTTCTTCAATCATAATCCAGCAACAGTAGAGGATGGAAGGCTTGTTAAATATGCTGAAATTATTTATGGAGAAGGTGGCCGTTCTGTATTAGAAAATTTAATGGTGAAGGCATCTATCAGATTGCGTGATCGTTATCCGAATAAATCTGACGAGCAGATCTCGAACCTAGTAAATAAAGGCATCCATGATATGTTT
Organism: Noccaea bulbosa; assembly: GCA_900406535.1. Classification (NCBI taxonomy): domain Eukaryota; kingdom Viridiplantae; phylum Streptophyta; class Magnoliopsida; order Brassicales; family Brassicaceae; genus Noccaea; species Noccaea bulbosa. The sequence goes on along the minus strand of OVBJ01000133.1, from coordinate 52,885 downwards.
CAAAAATATGTGAGCGAGTAAGAGTGGCCAATGGCTGCTCTTATTTTTTTGTATAAGGATTGTAACTCTAGCTGAAAATAAACATGTATTCTGAAAAACGTAAAAAGGAGTGGGAAAGATGAGCAATGGAATTGGACGTTCGAAAGAAAATCTTCCAACTGATGCAAATCATGTGAGCGCGAAGGATCGTGCGTATCAAAAACGCATGGCAAAGCAAAAACAAAAAGAGCGTAATGAGGATAGAGAGTAACTCGAAATAAAGCTCCTTCTAAAGCAGAAGGAGCTTTATTTTGATAGAAAATGATTCGCGGTAACATAAAAGAGTCCACCGTTAATAATTTGCACTGTAATACGTGGTTCATACTGTTCTTGCAGAGCTTGTTTTTCAATTTCATAGCTCTCAGGAAGTTCGTCACTTTCTTCATAAAAACGGTTTAAAAGGTCTAAATCATGATTCCAACGCACTCTTGCTTCTTTTGCCCATGTATGGTCATCTTCTGCAATTATATTTTTTAAAGCGTCTTCTATGCGTTGTAAACCACTTTGAGGTTTAATGATGGGCGAGAGCGTAAAACAAAAATCAGGTATTTTTGGTGTAAGTTTAATGTTTGTTAATGTTTCATGAAAGTTTGCCATCATTGTTCCAGAAATGAGATGAATACCAATCGAGTGAAGGATGTCTTTTTTTCGATCACATTGATAGGAAACTTTTATATTAATACCGAGCCAAGGGTGGAGCGGTGTATGTGTTGCTCCATTATGTCTTACATCCTCATATAAACGTATGTATGAGCCTAATTCTTTTGTCGTTTGGAAAATTTGATGTAGACGTGGTGAACCGTAGTGAATAAGCTCACCATCATTTTCTTCATTTTCTGGATTTGTAATAAGAGTAAGGCGCATCGGATTCGGTACGCCTCCTGTTTTCTCAAGATAGTGCCAATAAAAAGGGCGATTCATTAATAATTTATCCATCTCAATTGTTAACTGTACATCTAATAAATGAGGAGAACGTTCTAAAATTTCACAGTTATTCGCCTCAAAGAAATTGTATAAGTAATTATGAATTTCATGTTGCTGCATAGCCTTGCACCTCAGCTTCATTTCGTTTCGCAAAGTCGATAATAGATGTTAAGTTTTCCATCTTAATTCTAATTTCACCTTCGCTTTTTGATTGCGCGAAAATTTCTTGAATGTGCGCGTCGATGTTTTTCATATTAATTCTCGTTAAAATTTCATCGAGTTCACCGATAACACGCTCGAATAAGTTGATTTTTTCATATAACAGTTTCAAAATATGTTCTTCAACAGTATGCTTTGTAGCTAAGTTATAAATATGAACATCATTCTTTTGACCGAGACGGTGAATACGCCCGATTCTTTGTTCAAGACGCATTGGATTCCATGGCAAATCATAATTGATCATATGGCTACAAAACTGTAAGTTAATCCCTTCACCACCAGCTTCAGTTGCAATTAATACTTGTGCGTGGTTTTGGAAAAGCTCCTTCATCCAATCTTTCTTCCCGCGTTTAAATCCGCCGCGGAATGGAACGGAAGAAATACCGTGTTGTTGTAAAAACCATTGTAAGTACATTTGTGACGCTCGATATTCTGTGAAAATGACGACTTTATCGTCAATTTCTTTTATAAGCTCTAGAGCTTTAGTTGCTTTCGAGTTGAAAGGAATATGATTAATTTTGTCCATTAGCACATCGATATGTGGATCTTTTATATAATGTTCATTTTCTTTCTGTCTTTTTTCTACATGCTTTTTCAATGAATAGTAAACAGCCTCACGACTACTACACGCTTCCCGTTTTAAAGTTAACGATGAGAAAGCAGATGTGAAGGCGTCTTGTCCTCGCCAATTTTCGATATCATTATATAGAGCTTGTTCTTGTTCATTAAACTCAACAAAAATTGTACGTACATGTCTCTTCGGCCAATCGATACCGGTATTATGTCGTCTATTTCGCACCATTACTTTGTTAATGAGAGCTTTTAAGTCTTCATCTGATTCGGCTGAACGATTTTTGGAAGCGTAATATTCTTCAAAGTTGGATTGATTGCCTAGATGTCCTGGCTTTAATAAAGAAACAAGGTTAAAAATTTCATCAATCTTATTTTGAACAGGAGTAGCGGTTAGTAATAAACAAAACTTCTTTTTTAATCGTTGTGCAAATTCATAGTTTTTTGTTTTATTATTTTTCAGTTTATGTGCTTCATCGATAATAATAAGGTCATATTCTAAGTTCAACACGATATCGCGATGTGGTGAACGTTTCGCAGTATCAATTGATGATACGATTACGTCAGCTTGTTCCCACGAGTAGCTTTTCTTTTGTGCTACAGCGGGAATGAAAAACTTTGTATTCAGCTCGTATGCCCATTGTGATACGAGAGAAGCTGGGACAAGTATAAGTACCTTTTTCACAAGCCCGCGGACCATGTATTCTTTCAAAATAAGTCCAGCTTCGATTGTTTTTCCAAGACCTACTTCATCTGCTAGAATCGCTTTACCATTCATTTGTTCAATTACATTTTGAGCGACTTCTAATTGATGCGGAAGCGGCGTGAAATGGGATAAATGTTTCGGTGCTTGTAGTCCATCAAAAGTAGGAACAAGTAACGATTTTTCTGTTTCATAAGCTAAGTGATATAAATCCCAGTTTGTCCAAGGACCATCTTCATCAATTCTATTTAAAAAATTGTTTTGCCACGTCCGATCTACGGAAATATCGACATTCATTACGACTCTCCCACCTTTTATAAACTAAAGTAATTATTTTTAATGTATGATGATTTACCTTAAAAGAAGGCATAATTATCGTTATTAAAGGCTATATGATAGACAATAATAAAGTATTAAATCTCAAAAGCTGTATTTATTGTGTTTTAACATAAAAAATTCTAAATTATTTTTTATGCTAGAATATTGATGAAATATAGCGAATGATGTTAGGATAATGGTGTGAAATGTGTGGAATCTTTCGTATTTTATCCAAGAAAGTGATTTTTTATTTACGCTTTCATAAAAAAATATAATGAGATTCCGTATATCCTATCTTTTCAGAATGAAAATGTTTAGAAAAGGGAAGCAACTTTTATTGATTTGTCAAAGCATAAGGGGGAGAGAGCATGATTACATTACAACGTACACCGTTATTTGATGTATACGCGAAGTATGGTGGAAAAACAATCGACTTCGGTGGTTGGGAATTACCAGTTCAATTTTCAAGCATTAAAGAAGAACACGAAGCTGTACGTACAGCTGCAGGTTTGTTCGATGTGTCTCATATGGGAGAAGTTGAAGTAAAAGGTGTAGATAGTTTAGCATTTTTACAACGTGTTGTTACAAATGACGTATCTACCTTAAAGGTAGGGGGCGCACAATATACAGCTATGTGCTACGAAAATGGTGGTACAGTAGATGATTTATTAATCTACAAACGTGGTGAAGAAGACTATTTATTAGTAATCAATGCATCAAATATAGAGAAAGATTACGAATGGTTAGCAAGTCATGTAATTGGCGATGCGACAGTAGTCAATGTTTCTAGTGAAGTTGCACAGCTTGCAATTCAAGGACCAAAAGCAGAAGGCATTTTACAAAAAGTTGTGTCAGAAGATTTGAAAGAAATTAAGTTCTTTAAATTTAAAAACAATATTCTTGTAGATGGAATTCCAGCACTTGTATCTCGTACAGGTTACACAGGTGAAGATGGATTCGAAATTTACTGTAAGAGTGAAGATGCTGCAAAACTTTGGGAGAAACTTCTTGAAGTTGGAGCAGAAGAGGGCTTAAAAGCATGTGGTTTAGGTGCTCGTGATACACTGCGATTCGAAGCAACATTACCACTTTATGGACAAGAATTATCAAAAGATATTACACCGATTGAGGCTGGAATTGGCTTTGCGGTAAAAACAAATAAAGAAGCAGACTTCTTTGGAAAAGCAACGTTAAAAGAGCAAAAAGAAAACGGTGCGCCTCGTAAATTAGTCGGCATCGAAGTAATCGAACGTGGAATTCCTCGTACGCATTACCCTGTATTTATTGGTGAAGAAAAAATTGGGGAAGTAACGAGTGGTACACAATCTCCAACGTTAAAGAAAAGCATTGGTTTAGCACTAATTGATGTAAAATACGCAGCAGTTGATACAGAAGTAGAAATTGAAATTCGTAATAAACGCGTCAAAGCAGTAGTTGTTCCAACACCATTTTACAAACGTTCAAAGTAACGGGGAGAGGGGTAGATTTCATGTTGCATCGTTATCTTCCAATGACAGAAGAAGACAAAAAAGAAATGTTACAAACGATCGGCGTTCAAACGATCGATGAATTATTCTCTGATATTCCAGAGAGTGTTCGTTTTAAAGGGGATTTAAAAATTAAAGAAGCAAAATCAGAGCCAGAGCTTTTAAAAGAGCTATCTCAAATGGCTAGTAAAAATGCTAACTTAAAAGAATACGCTTCTTTCTTAGGAGCAGGCGTATACGATCATTATGCTCCAGTAATTGTAGATCATGTTATTTCTCGCTCAGAATTTTATACAGCTTACACACCATACCAACCGGAAATTTCACAAGGGGAATTACAAGCAATCTTTGAATTCCAAACAATGATTTGTGAATTAACAGGAATGGATGTAGCAAACTCTTCTATGTATGACGGGGGTACAGCTTTAGCTGAAGCGGCAATGTTAGCAGCTGGCCATACTCGCAAAAAGAAAATTCTTGTATCTAGCGCGGTTCATCCAGAATCAAGAGCAGTACTTGAAACGTATGCAAAAGGTCAAAATCTTGAAGTTGTTGAAATTAATCATAAAGATGGTGTAACAGATTTAGACGTATTACAAAGTGAAGTAGATGATACAGTTGCTTGTGTAATCGTTCAATATCCAAACTTCTTTGGACAAGTTGAAAAATTAGCTGATATTGAAAAAATCGTTCATCAACAAAAATCATTATTTATCGTTTCTTCAAATCCATTATCATTAGGCGCATTAACACCACCAGGGAAATTTGGTGCTGATATTGTAATCGGTGATGCACAACCATTTGGTATCCCAACGCAGTTTGGTGGACCGCATTGTGGTTACTTTGCAACAACGAAAGCATTTATGCGTAAAATTCCAGGACGTCTTGTTGGACAAACTGTAGATTCAGATGGTAAACGTGGATTTGTATTAACGTTACAAGCACGTGAACAGCATATTCGCCGTGATAAAGCGACATCTAACATTTGTTCAAACCAAGCGTTAAATGCATTAGCAGCTTCTGTTGCAATGACGGCACTTGGCAAACAAGGTGTGAAAGAAATGGCACGTCAAAACATTTCTAAAGCACAATATGCAAAACGTCAATTTGAAGCGAAAGGCTTTACTGTAACATTTGCTGGACCATTCTTCAATGAGTTTGTTGTAGATTGCAAACGTCCAGTGAAAGAAGTAAACGATGCATTATTACAAAAGAATATTATCGGCGGTTACGATCTAGGCCGTGATTATAAAGAGCATGAAAACCATATGCTTGTAGCGGTAACTGAGCTTCGTACGAAAGAGGAAATTGACACACTTGTAAACGAAATGGGGGCTATCCAATGAAGAACCAAGACCAAGCACTTATCTTTGAAGTGACTAAAGAAGGACGCGTAGGATATAGCTTACCCAAATTAGATGTAGAAGAAGTGAAACTAGAAGATGTGTTTGAGAGCGATTATATTCGAGTAGAAGATGCAGAGCTACCAGAAGTATCTGAACTTGATATTATGCGCCACTATACAGCACTTTCAAACCGTAACCACGGTGTTGATTCTGGATTCTATCCACTTGGATCTTGTACGATGAAATATAATCCGAAAATTAATGAGAGTGTAGCTCGTTTCGCAGGATTTGCAAATATTCATCCACTGCAAGATGAAAAGACAGTACAAGGTGCAATGGAATTAATGTACGACTTACAAGAGCATTTAATCGAAATTACAGGTATGGATACTGTTACTTTACAACCAGCAGCTGGTGCACACGGAGAATGGACAGGTTTAATGTTAATTCGTGCATACCATGAAGCAAATGGTGATTTTAACCGTACGAAAGTAATTGTGCCTGACTCTGCTCACGGAACGAATCCAGCATCTGCAACTGTAGCTGGTTTTGAAACAATTACAGTAAAATCAAATGAAAATGGCCTTGTTGATTTAGAAGACTTAAAACGTGTTGTCAATGAAGAAACAGCAGCACTTATGTTAACAAATCCTAATACATTAGGTCTATTTGAAGAAAATATTTTAGAAATGGCAGAAATTGTCCATAATGCAGGCGGTAAATTATACTATGATGGTGCAAACTTAAATGCGGTATTAAGCCAAGCGCGCCCAGGAGATATGGGATTTGACGTTGTGCATTTAAACCTTCATAAAACATTTACAGGTCCTCACGGCGGTGGTGGCCCAGGTTCTGGTCCAGTAGGTGTGAAAGCTGATTTAATTCCGTACTTACCAAAACCGATTTTAGAAAAAACGGAAAATGGTTATCACTTCAACTACGACCGTCCAGAAGCAATTGGTCGTGTGAAGCCATTCTATGGTAACTTCGGAATTAACGTTCGTGCATACACGTATATTCGCTCTATGGGTCCAGATGGCTTGCGTGCAGTAACTGAGTATGCTGTATTAAATGCGAACTATATGATGAGAAGATTAGCGCCATTCTACGATCTTCCATTCGATAGACATTGTAAGCATGAATTTGTATTATCAGGTCGTCGTCAAAAGAAACTTGGCGTACGTACATTAGATATTGCAAAACGTCTGCTTGATTTCGGTTACCATCCACCAACAATTTACTTCCCATTAAATGTGGAAGAATGTATTATGATTGAGCCGACAGAAACAGAATCAAAAGAAACATTAGATGGTTTCATTGATAAGATGATTCAAATCGCTAAAGAAGTAGAAGAAAATCCAGAAGTTGTACAAGAAGCACCGCATACGACAGTCATTAAACGTTTAGACGAAACGATGGCTGCACGTAAACCAGTTTTACGTTATGCAAAGCCAGCTCCTGTACAAGTTTGATTAGAATAACAAAAAAAGAACTCGCTGCGGCGGGTTCTTTTTTTGTATGGAGAATTTGTGCAGAAATAGTGAAGAAAATGTTAAAAAATTATATTTTTTGTTTCCTAATGGTGTAAAGGTGTAGTTTTATAGGTAGTTTTGTTGAAAAAGTCGGTTTGATAAAAGTATTTATTTTTGTTAGAATTTTATTGAAATTAAGAAGATGTGATGAGGCAAAAATTACTCATTTTTATGTATATGTGAAAAAACGAGCAAGACGGGGGTGAAAGTGTGGGATATCGATGTTATAGAATGGTATACCATTTAGAAAATGGAGAAACAATTAAAGATGTAAAAGAATTTTGCTATCGAGACCAAGGGAAAGTGTTAGAAAGAGTAGCAAATCGTGTAATGGATAATAGAGAAGTGACGGCAATTGATAAACAAGGAACAATCATTTCAATAGCATGTGAGGACATTGTAAAGGTGGAACTTGATTACATAACAGAAAGTTAACCTTGAGTCATATCGAATTATTCGATAAAATAAACTGTTGAATGGTGAAGTGAGAAGAGAGGAGTTTATCATGGGTAGTACAAGACACTTTTATATGTTTATCTTAGCGTTTGTTCTTGTTGTGGCATTAACGATTTACTTAATCGTTGACAGCAGCTGGTACAACACAGTTCATCCGGCATTTCTTCTGTTTATGTATATAGGAATTGCAGTAGTAAGTTTCGGAATGAGAGACGAGATGTTAGATCGCTTTGAAAAGTGATACATATACGAAAGACCAACAGGGAAATGTTGGTCTTTTTTTCTTGGGGAAATTTCAAAAGGCACGTTCTTCAATAACGACAATACGAGAGCAGTAGTTTATAAAAAGAAACGCTATTTGGCACATCTTTTGGAGTATGTAATATAAAGCTGAAAACGATGATGAGAATAAGAAATAGGAAAAATAAAAATAGGATTTGTTTATGTATAGAATTTGGCATATTATTCACTCCTTTTTTAGGTAGTCTGTCCAAAAGAAAGGAGTGTATGAAAAATTTTAGGAGGGGAGAATGATGAACAAAAGAAAATGGTTATATAGAATAGGGGTACTTTTCGTTTCAATCGGTCTCATATTAGCAAATTTTTATTCAGACATACCATCACCGTTTCCTAATTTGCATAAAGGGATTGGTATAAGTATTGTCATAGTTGGTCTGTTTTGTCTTATTGCATCTAACTTTTATAGAAAATCTGAATGAATACAAAAAAGGACAGTTACTCTTTTTTAGAAGTACTGTCCTTTTTAAATAACTTATTCCATAGCTTGGCGATACTCCATATAATGACGATTGCAATGGAGGCGATAATGGACCAAACAATCGATATAATTTCAAGTGTCATGTTAGGAAGGAATGTGAGAATGGATAATACTTTATGAAACAATGATTCTATTATATGAAAACTTATTTGTAATAGAATGACAATCCCGAGTGTAATCCATGCTAACAGTTGATTCCCTTTTTCTTTCCACATGACATTCACCTCACGTTAGCTTAATAGTTTTAAGCCAACAGCGCCGCATAAAATGCAGCTTAAGAAAGCAAGACGACGCCAATCCGCTGATTCTCGGAAAATGAGAATGCCTAGAAGTGCACTTCCAGCAGTTCCGATTCCAGTCCAAATCGCGTAAGCAGTTCCCATCGGTAACGTGTTCATCGCAAGAGATAAGAAGAAGAAGCTTACGCCGAAGTTAGCGATTAAAATAACTTTTGGTGCCCAGCCTTTCTTTTCAGTGGCTACTTTCATAAAGAGTACACCAATAATTTCACAAATACCAGCTAGAATTAAAAATACCCAAGCCATTTTATGCAGCCTCCTTCGTTTCTTTTTCTTCTGTTACTCGTTTTAGACCAATTACTCCGAAGAAGATTAAACCGATTAATAAAACTTTTACAATAGAGAAAGGTTCTCCGAAGATGAAAATCTCTGTAAGAACGATTCCGCCAGCTCCGATTCCTGTGAAGACTGCATATACAGTGCCGACAGGTAAATCTTTATAAGCTCTAAATAATAAGACGAAACTAATTGTAATTAATAGAGCAACACCAGCCCACTCAAGTGGTGCCTCCGCTTTTTTTAGTCCAATCACCCAAAAGATTTCAATAATACCAGCGATGATTACATAAATCCATGCCATATGTCATTTCTCCTTCCTACCAGTCGTTAGGTAAAGTGCTTAAAAACGACGCATTGCAAAGGAGCAATCCGTCAGTTTGAAAGTCCGCGCCAAAATACTTTCCAAGAAGCGTCTAAACGTGTCTCAAAACGATTTAAACCTGCGTATAATAGTTCAACCATAAGACCATCGAGTAAGCATAGAAAAGCCTCTAAGGCGTCTTTTACTTCAATGTTATGCAGCTCATCTTGTTCGCTTGCTCTTTTAAATACAGGGAATAAAAGTTTTCCGACGTTTTCAATGTGTACATTTGCTTTATCAATAATTTGTTCGCGAAATGCATCAGGCGGAAAATAAGAAGTTCGTAACCAAAACATTGATTCTTCACTTTCACCAAATCGTTTTGCATAGCCTTTTAATAATTTTAAAAGCAATTCTTCAGTGGACGAATTGGAAAAGCTTTCGATATCGCCTGTGAAGCTCTGCAAATCTTTTTGAAGAGCAGATTCTAAGCATATGAAATATAGCTCTTCTTTTCCTTTAAAGTGTGCGTAAATCGATGGTTTTTTAATCCCAACTTCTTGAGCAATATTTGCCAATGAAGTTCCTTCATAGCCGTAGCGTGCGAAATGAGAAAGTGCTACAGCTTTAATGCGGTTTGCTGTCATTTTCATCCCCTACCTACCGTTCGTTAGGTTAATTATATGAGATGAAAAATATAATGTCAATAGGTGAAGAGCTGAAAAAGAGCGTTATAGGTAACGCTCTTTTTAGACAGTCTCTCGCTTAATTAAATGGAATGAAAGCTCTTTTGGACTGCCGACAATTTGCTCGCTTTGAATCTGCTTATGGAATAAAGAAAAAGCATGTGAGCCCATTGCGAGACCGGGATGTTCAATTGTGGAAATTTCTAATGCCTTTGAAATTTCATGATTATCAAATCCAAGGATAGCAAGGTCTTCAGGTACTCGGATGCCATGTTTTCGAGCCTCTGTTAATAAACCAGCTGCAACTTGATCGTTCGCTGTGAAAATAGCAGTTGGACGATTTTTCATATTTAAAATACGATGGAGTATTTGTGCTCCGTCCTGCATTGTATAGCATTGGTGGAAAATCCATTCAGGATGCAACGTCTTCCCTTCATTACAAAGTGTATCGGCGAACGCCTTTTCACGCTCCATGGAATTTACACTTGTTTTTCTCGCTAAACAAATTCCGATCTTTTCATGGCCTTTACTTAGTAAATAGGTAGTACCGAGACGAAAGCCTTCATAATGATCTACGTAGATGGATGAAATGAGGGGATGGTTCATTTTTTCACATGAAATAATAGGGGCAAATTTTGCGAAAGGTTCGATTTGTTCCCAAGAGCTCGTCCGGGAGCAAATAATCATCCCATCAAATTGTTTCATTTTCATCATTTCAAGAACACGAATTTCTTCAAGGCTATCGTAATTTGTTTGGCATAAATTAATGTGATACCCAGCTAATAATGCTTCGTTACCAATTCCTTCAATAATGGTACTGAAGTAGGGGAGGTTAATGAAAGGGAGCATAACGCCAATTGTATATGTTTTCCCTCTTATTAAATGGACAGCATTTATATTTTTTGCGTAGTTTAATTCTTCAACAGCATCTAGAACACGCTTACGCTTTTCTTCTTTTACGTAAGGGTGATTATTCAGGACACGAGAAACAGTTGATATCGATACACCAGCAGTTTTAGCAATTTGTTTTATATTGGCCATATGTATCACCTCTTTCTCTTATTATAAAGGGAAAATAATAAGAAAGAAAAAATCTTGACCTGAAAAGCTTTTCACAAACTATGGTATTAATAAGACTTCTTTTTATTCGCGTAACCTTTTCACTTGGGCGTAAGAATGATAGGGGTCTTTTTTGTTTGCAAAAAGTGTTGTCAAAATGTGTGAGAATAACGTGGAAAGTTTTCAAAGGTGTAGTTTGGTGACAAAGCGAATATGAAGAGCATATAAAGTGAAACTTTAATCAGTGGGCGCCATCCCCCACTGATTATTAGCCGGCACTAATCGGGCCGTTAGTGCGGGATCAACGCTTCGTTCGTTAAGAGAGCGGTATGAAAGGGCGGAAACAAATTGAAAAAAAGAATCATTTGTTTCGTGTTTTCTAGTTTTGTACTTAGTTCGTGTTCGTTTCAGCAAACGATGCAAGAAGAAAAACACTTTGTGGGAACAACAGGAGGAGCTATGGATCGTGTTACGGATCCTATTCCGCTAAAGGAAATTCCAAAATATTTTCCGGTGAAGTTTAAAGTTCCAACGTTTTTACCGTACGACATTATAAGTGATGTAAAGGGTGAAGTAAGAACGCTTGGGAAAAAGAAGGCTGTCTTAACGATTAAATATAAACAGCAGGAGCAAGGTAGAAATGAGTATATTGAGTTAAATGTCGCGAACTTTCCTTATAGTTTTCCGGATTTCGTGGAAGAGAAGCGATTTCAAGAACAAATGAAACTAAATAATGGAACGTCTGCTTATTTTAAAAATAAAGATGATTATGAACGTGGTGACGAATTTGCTACGCTTCTATGGAAAGAGAAAGGAATTGAATATCAGCTATTGTATCGGAATGTAGAAGAGAGCGATAAAGACACGATTAAGCAAAATTTATTATACATTGCGAATAAGATGAAATGAAAAAACTAGCTGATTTATTCAGCTAGTTTTTTGTATGTTATTATTTCTTTTTAATTTTGCCTGTCCAAGATTTAAATCCACCTTGTAATTGGTAGAAATCTTTGTAGCCTTGTTTTTTTAAGTATTGCGCTGCACGACCTGTACGGAATCCGCTTTGGCAATATAAGTAAACAGGTTGATCTTGACGAAGTTCTTTATGGCGAAGGCGAATTTGTGATAACGGAATGTTACGTGCACCTAAAATGTGCCCTGCGTTATATTCATCTGTTTCACGAATATCGATAAGCTGTGCTTTACGGTAGCCAGCGCGAAATTCTTCTTCTGTAAGAGTTTTAATTAATTTTTTCTGATAGAAGTACATCCATACAGTGTAGCCGATGAATGCTACGATTACGGCTAATAAAATAATCCAAGTTGTTGACACGATTCTATCGCTCCCTTTTTTCTTATCCTACTTTCAATATTATAATGCCCATATGTATTTATGCAACAGATTCATTTGCATATAAGAAGAAATTTCGTATTCTTTCACAAATTTTGTCGAATTTGGTAGACTAGAGAATGTGAAAAATACTTGGTTATATGAGGTGCAGGATGGGAAAAGAAAAATGGTGTTATATTAACTCTGGTCAATGTTCACCGGCATTTAATATGGCGTTAGATGAATGTTTATTAAATTGGCAAAGTGAAAAGAAAATGCCACCAACAATTCGTTTTTATGAATGGGAAGTACCAACATTAACAGTTGGATATTTTCAACGTGTTGAAAAAGATATTAATATGGATGTAGTTAACGAAAAGAAATATGGATTCGTTCGTCGTCAAACAGGCGGCAGGGGTGTACTACATGACAAAGAGTTAACGTATAGTGTTATTGTGTCTGAAGATCATCCGAATATGCCGAAAACAGTTACAGAAGCGTATCGTGTTATTTCGCAAGGCTTATTAGATGGTTTTAAGGCATTAGGGCTAGAAGCATATTATGCAGTTCCAAAAACAGAAGCAGATCGTGAAAATTTAAAAAATCCACGTTCAGGCGTATGTTTTGATGCACCATCTTGGTATGAAATTGTAGTGGAAGGAAGAAAAATTGCTGGTAGTGCTCAAACACGTCAAAAAGGTGTTATTTTACAGCATGGATCGATTCCATTAGAAATTGATTTAGATGAACTATATGATCTATTTTTATTCCCAAATGAACGTGTGAAGGAACGTATGAAAAGTATGTTTTCTTCTAAAGCGGTAGCAATTAATGAATTAACAGACCGTACATTTACGATAGAACAGTTAATTAAAGCGTTTGAAATTGGGTTTGAAAAAGGATTGGATGTAGAACTTGTTCCATATGAATTAACAGAAGAACAGTTACATGAAGTTCAAACGTTAGCGAAAGAGAAGTATGAAAGTAATGAGTGGAATTATAAAAAATAAGAGATGGCAATTGCCACCTCTTATTTTTTTATAGTAAATTAAGTACTTTTTCTACTTTGATTCCTTTATCTTGTAAAGAACGAAGGCGACTTACAACGTCCATAATTTCTTTGTCAAATGTAACGCTAATACCTTGGCTTTGTAGTTCTTCTTTTAAGCTTTCAATAGAATCATCTATGTCGATGCCAAGCTCGTAATCTTGACAAACTTCAATTGTCTTTTTCACGAGTTTAACATAATTTTCTTGTAGTTTTGAATTTGTTTCAGTCAAAGCAGGCTGCTTCGGTTTTGCAGGAGCAACCGGTGCTGTTTCTTGCTTTGTAACTGGAGTAGGGACTACTTTTTTCACAGGTGCTGGAGTAGTTAGTTCTACAGCCGCTTCTACACTTACTGGCTTCGGTGTCGGTACCGGAGTAGGCTTAGGTGCCATAGCAGGTGTTTCCACACGCGTAACAGGCTTAGGAGCGGGTGGAATTGCTTTTGGAGCTTCTACAACTACTTCTTTTTTCGGCGCTGCTTCTACCTGTGTTTCTTCTTGCTCGGCAGCGTCTTTATTTTCTTTACTCCACATAACGCGTTCAATTTCTAGAGAAACATTGTTTTTGTTCATCGCTGTTAATGTAACTTTACCAACTTCAGCGTTTCCAGTGAAATCAACAATTTTATAAATAACACTCTTGTTCCAATCCACGTTTCCGCTCAAAAATAATTCTTCGTTACATTTCGGCGTTAAGCCCTCGATTTTAATTTCTGCGTTTACACCGTTTTCACTATATACCATAATTAGCGAAGCATTTACATCTTCGTCTGCTAACATTAGTTCACGTACCATTTTGCCGGTGCGTACTTGCGTTTTCTTCTTAACTGACATCTAATTTCTCCTCTCAAAAATTCAGTAATAATAAAAAAATCGTATAACGAAAAATAATTGCTCACGAAGATTTATGATACCGATAATAAAAGCATCACGTCAACAATTAACTTTAATTATTTTGCATTTTTCTTATTTTCTTTATGAAATTTTTCAATTTGTAAAATTAGACAGAAGAAAAACAGCCTTTTGAAGGGCTGTTAAAAATTTGATTTTTTGTATAGTAATTTATATAAAATAAAAAATAAGATAGCAATTAAGGCACTTTGCCAAAAGTTTAGATGGTAAATGAGATAAGGTTGCTTTTGGAAATAAATATTTAAGAATACAGCGGAACAAAATGGAGTAGCAAATGCGAATCCAAATAGAATTCTTCTTTTCCAATTCATTTTCTGATCAAAGGAGTAACGCTTTAATAAATATAAAATAAATAGTATACCTAGTATAATTATTGAAACAGACAAAGTAGTTCCAAGGATGCTAAAAGGCGGACTTGATAATGTATTGTTTTTTTCAAAGAGAAACATAAAAAATGAAATAATTGCATTTATGCCAAACTGTATAGCAAGAAGTAAGCTAATAGAAAATCCAATTAAAGAAGTTTTTTCTAACTTTGTTTGAGTTGGTAAAGCTGATATAAGTTCATCGCAATAAGATTGTAAATTATCTCCAAAGATGTCATAAGCGTTTTTATTTTCTGCTTGTGCTTCGATGAGGTGATCTAATATTTCTAGTAACAGTTCCTCCATTTGTTGCTCGGGTACGTTTGATATTCGAAGATATACTAACATATCACCATAAGCAGCCTCGTTTTCGGAAGTTAGAAGCTCACGTTTTTTATTATTCAATTCAATCATGTCTTGTGCATTCATCCCTATCACTCCCCCTGTAATAAGTTATTTACCGTAGTAGAAACCATTCCCCAGCTTTGTTTAAATTCTTCAAGTTGTTCTAACCCTTTATCGGTTACGTGATAATATTTTCGCTTTGGACCGAGTGAGGAAGCTTTTAATGTTCCTTCAATCAATTTTTGTTTTTGCATACGTAACAATAACGGATATATGCTTCCTTCGCTTACGAATGTAAAGCCGTGCTTATTTAATTTTGTACTCAGTTCATATCCGTACACTTCTTCTTGTGAAATAATGTATAGGATGCAACCTTCGAGCACACCTTTTAACATTTGGCTGTGCATGATTTCACCACCTTTTATTTAGGTAACTTGCGTTGCAAGGTAGCTGTTATCCAAATTATAACATTCAGTAACTTGCAAAGCAAGTTACTGAAGTGGAAAACTTTAATGCGTGTTAATTTTTCAATGCTTCCCATACTAACGAGAGGAGGGAAGCATATGAAACCATTTATGCCAAAACTCGTTTACTTTGAACCAAAGGCACTTGAATATCCACTTGGAAAAGAGCTTTATGAGAAGTTTACGAAGATGGGATTAGAAATTCGTGAAACGACATCACATAATCAAATTAGAAATTTGCCAGGAGAAAATGATTTGCAAAAGTATCGTAATGCAAAGGCTACACTTGTCGTTGGAGTGAGGAAGACGCTAAAGTTTGATACGTCAAAACCGTCAGCTGAATATGCAATTCCGCTCGCAACAGGGTGTATGGGACATTGTCATTATTGCTATTTGCAAACGACACTTGGGAGTAAGCCTTACGTTCGTGTGTATGTCAATCTTGATGAAATATTTGAGAAGGCAAAGCAATATATGGATGAAAGGGCACCTGAAATAACAAGATTTGAAGCAGCGTGTACATCAGACATTGTTGGAATTGATCATTTAACACATGCATTAAAGCGGGCGATTGAATTCATTGGAGAAAGTGAATATGGGCGCTTACGTTTCGTCACGAAATATTCGCACGTTGATCATTTATTAGATGCAAAGCATAATGGGAAAACTCGTTTTCGATTTAGTATAAATTCACGATCTGTAATTAAAAATTTTGAACCAGGGACATCGCCGTTTGAGGAGCGAATAGAGGCTGCACGTAAAGTAGCAGGTGCGGGTTATCCACTTGGATTTATAGTTGCGCCGCTTTATATGCATGAAGGGTGGGAAGAAGGATACCGTGAACTATTTGAGCGACTGTACAATGCACTAAAAGATTTGTCGATACCAAATTTAACATTTGAATTAATTCAACATCGCTTTACAAAACCGGCAAAAAAGGTCATTCAAGAGCGTTATCCGAAGACGAAACTTGAAATGGATGAGGAGAAGCGTAAATATAAATGGGGACGATACGGCATCGGAAAATACGTATATAAAAAAGATGAAGCAGCAGTATTGGAAGAAACGATAAGAGGTTATATAAATGAGTTTTTTCCTAATGCAGAAATACAATACTTTACTTAAGGGGAGTCTGTATGCAAATACAGATTCTTTTTTGTTTTATATATTTAGGCTCGTTTCCACCTTGTCACGTTATTCTTTCTGGTGTATCATTTTATTGATTGCTTCGTACGGAATAAGCAAAATGAACTTGGATGGAGGAAACCGATGCCTACCCCTAGTATGGAAGATTATATTGAACAAATTTATTTGTTGATTGATGAAAAGGGTTATGCCCGCGTATCTGATATTGCTGAAGCGCTTAGTGTACATCCATCCTCTGTAACAAAAATGGTGCAAAAATTAGACAAAGATGAATATCTAATTTATGAAAAATATAGAGGGCTTGTATTAACAACAAAAGGTAAAAAAATCGGAGAACGTCTCGTATATCGTCATGACTTGCTAGAGCAATTTATGCGTATTATCGGTGTGGATGAAGGTAAAATTTACAATGATGTAGAAGGAATTGAGCATCATTTAAGTTGGGAAGCGATTGATCGCATTGGTGATTTAGTGGAATACTTTGAACAAGATGCAGTCCGAGTGGAAACACTTCGCGGTGTTCAAAGAGCAAATGAAGAGAAAAGTAATTAAGGGGAACGTATGGCGTTTCCTTTTTTATTTCAATTCGAAAAGGATGGGAGAATTATGAAAGCAATTATTTTTGATTTTGATGGATTAATTGTGGACACAGAAACGATATGGTTTCACTCTTTCAGAGATGCTGTTCGTGAATACGGCGAAGAACTACCTTTAGAGGAATTTGCGAAATGCATTGGAACAACAGATGAGGTACTTTATGCATATTTAAATGATCAATTAAAAGAGAAGTTTAACAAAAGTGCATTAAAAGAAAAAGTGGCAACTTTACATAAAGAGAAAATGAAAATACCAAAAGCTCGTGACGGGGTAAAAGAATATTTAGAAGAAGCGAAAGAAATGGGATTAAAAATCGCACTAGCTTCTAGTTCGTCTAGAGAATGGGTTATTCATTTTTTAGAAGAGCTACAGATTCGAGATTATTTTGAAGTTATTAAAACGAGAGAAGATGTTGAGAAGGTAAAACCAGATCCAGCTCTTTATCGAATTGCAATAGAAGAATTAGGAATTAAGCCGTCTGAAGCTGTTGTGTTTGAAGATTCATTAAATGGATTGAGAGCAGCAATTGCAGCGGGATTAACGTGCGTTGTGGTACCTAATGATGTGACACGGAATTTACCATTTGAAAATCATCATCTTCGAATTGAAAGTATGAGAGAGAAAAGTTTAAAAGAAGTGCTTCAAAGTATAAAAAAAGACCGTATTTCCTAAAAGGAAGCACGGTCTTTCTTTTTGCTTTTTTTGCCTTCAATGACAGTTAAATGAGACTGTTTTCTTTTTCGTTTCAAAGTGGAAGAATTCCCTTTTTTACTTTTGTCATTAGAAGTATTTGACTTAAAGAAAGAATTGCCTAGGGGTGCTACATTTTGTTTCCCATGTTTGCGGTTCGATTGTTTTGCCGCACGCTTATATGAGCTTTGCGAATTTGCAGAACCACTGGAATTTGTAAACATCTTGTATAGCAAGTAAAAGATACCGACAACAAGTAACATGTACCCGATATTTCTTAATACACCCATGGGATTTGTAATAACAGATGAAACAAGGCCGAATATTGCCAATCCGATAATAAGCACAAATATAGCGAAAGTAAACGAACGACCGTTCATAAGGGACACCTCCTAAAAACGTATATTAAAATTAGTATATTAACGATGAGGAAAGGAGTTGAACACCATTTTTAAATAATTATTGTTTGTTCTCTAAACGTAATAATTCTTCAAACGATGCAATTGCTACTTCCACTTGATCATCTGTTGGTTCTTTCGTTGTTAATAGTTGTAGCCATAATCCAGGATATCCAAGTACGCGTAATACGGGAATATCTCGTAATCGATTTGTAAATTGCAATACTTCAAAAGAAATACCAAGTACAACTGGAATTAATAAAATTCTGTTTATAACTCGTGCCCAAAGAGGATCTGTAGGGACTAGGAAATAAACGAACATTCCAATAATGACTGTAAATATAATAAAGCTACTGCCGCATCTATAATGGAGACGAGTTTGCTTTTGAACGTTTTCTACAGTCAGAGGAAGGTCATTCTCATAAGCATTGATTACCTTATGCTCTGCACCGTGATACTGAAATACCCGCTTAATAAGTGGGGTTAAAGAAATAAAGTATATATAGCTCAATAATAGCATGAGCTTAATGACACTTTCGACAATGATTTGCCCAGTATGAGATGGGAAAATCGGTCTTGTTAATTCAGCTAATAGTGCAGGAACTGCTGTGAAAATGACTTTACCGAATATGAAAGATAAAACGCCAACAGCTGCAACTCCTAATACCATCGTTAATTTTGATTGTTCTTCTTTTTTATTAGCAATTTGTTCATCATCTTCTGGGTGGACGTCAAATCGTTCAGAAGCGAAGTTTAAATGCTTTGCTCCATTCGCACTTGCATCCACAATAGCGGCAATCCCTCGTAAAAATGGAATTTTTTTTAGGATAGATAATACTTTATTACGAACGCGTGGTAATCGATAAAATTCAATCGATTTATCTTTACGACGAACCGCTGTAACAGTATATTCTCTACCGCCAAACATAACTCCTTCTATGACCGCTTGCCCGCCATATATTTGTTTTGACTCTTCTGCCATGTTAACACCAACCTGTATTTGTTTCTCTCTTATGTAGAAAAAGAGGCAATTGTCATACTGGGTTCTGTCGTTTTGAAATAAGACAATCACCGAGTTTCCTTTATTTTATCGGCAAATACAAGTAGATGACAAGGGAAAATATTATGAGAGTCGGACATTTCTTATTCTTTTTATAGACAAATTTCGCAGGATTTAAACATGCTTCAAAATAGTTTCGGGCATACTATTGAGCGGAGGTGTCGATGTGAGTCAAGAACAATTAGGAACAAGGAATTTTGTGCAGATCGGTTTGTTTGGTGGAATCTTTTGGGGCGGGATATGGTATTTCCTTCATATATTTTCATTCACGGAGGCGGGACCGAATTATTTCCTTTTACCATTTGCGTTTGGAAGTTGGAAAGAGGGGGTATGGGGCAATGTGTCCGGAATAGTGTGTATGGGACTTCTTTCAATTTTGATTGCCTTTTTATATAAAGCATTTTTTGCAAAGTTTGAAGGGATTATTGCGGGAATTATTTATGGGCTATTTTGGTGGGCATTACTGTTTTTTGGGATGGGTTTAATGGCTCCTGTTATTAAAAGTGCGCTCCATTTGCCAAAAGAGACAATTGTAACGACAATATGTATTTTTATATTATATGGTGTGTTTATAGCATATTCTGTTTCTTATGCAGTAAATAGCAATAAAGTAGAACAAGAAGGGCAAGAGAAGACGAACTATTCAAATAAGTAACTCCTATGTTAAAATATTGTATAGATATTAATATTAAGGAGTTTTAAGAATATGAAAAAGTTACTCCTCGTAAACGGTCCTAACCTAAATCGCCTCGGTGTTCGTGAGGTAAATGTATATGGAAAGGGCACGCTAGCGACACTTGAAGCAGATATGAAGCAAGAAGCAGAAACAATGGGAGTGGAGTTAGAATGTTTCCAATCGAATCATGAAGGTGCCATTATCGACATTATTCATGAAGCGGAAGATATATATGAAGGGATCATTTTAAATCCGGGAGCATTTACGCATTATAGCTATGCGATTCGTGATGCCATTGCGAGCATTTCGATTCCTGTTATTGAAGTACATATTTCTAACATTCATCAGCGTGAATCATTCCGTCATGAATCTGTGACGGCAGCTGTTTGTGCAGGTCAAATTGTAGGATTTGGTTTTTATGGCTATAAGTTAGCGTTATTTGCATTAATGGAGAAATTGAGGGGGGCATAGAGTAATGGAGAAAATTGAAGGATTACGAAGTGCATTTGATGAGGCTGGCATTGACGGTATTTTGTTAACAAATGAACATAGTCGTAGATATATGGCTAACTTCACAGGAACAGCAGGCGTTGTTCTTATTTCAAAAGATCGTGCTCAATTTATTACAGATTTCCGTTACGTCGAGCAGGCAAGTAAACAAGCGGTTGGATATGAGGTTGTACAGCACGCAGGATTGATCATTGATGAAGTGGCAAAGCAAGTGAAAGAGCTTGGAATTCAAAAACTTGGTTTTGAGCAAGATACTCTTACATATAGTTCTTATTCAGTGCATAAGGAAGCGATTGATGCTGAATTTATCCCGACTTCTGGACTTGTAGAAAAGTTACGCTTGATAAAGACTGATTCAGAGATTAAGATATTAAAGGAAGCTGCACAGATTGCAGATGCTGCCTTTGAGCATATTCTATCATTCATTCGCCCGGGAGTATCTGAAATTGAAGTGTCAAATGAACTTGAATTTTTCATGAGAAAACAAGGAGCAACATCTTCTTCGTTTGATATTATCGTTGCTTCAGGTCTTCGTTCGGCATTACCGCACGGCGTGGCATCTGAAAAAGTGATAGAAACAGGAGATTTCGTTACATTAGACTTCGGCGCTTATTACAAAGGATATTGCTCTGATATTACTCGTACGATTGCAGTCGGTGAACCATCTGATAAATTAAAAGAAATTTATAATATCGTTTTAGAAGCACAACTACGTGGTGTGAACGGTATTAAAGCTGGTTTAACAGGTCGCGAGGCTGATGCGCTAACGCGTGACTACATAACGGAAAAAGGATATGGTGAATACTTTGGACACACTACTGGTCATGGAATAGGTCTTGAACTCCATGAAGCACCAGGTTTAGCGTTCCGTTCTGATACAGTACTTGAACCAGGTATGGCTGTAACAGTAGAGCCAGGTATTTATATTCCAGGTATTGGCGGCGTACGTATTGAAGATGATATCATTGTGACAAGTGAAGGTAATGAAGTAATTACGAAATCACCAAAAGAACTTATTATTTTGTAATACACAGGAGGATTTTTTTACATGATTTCAGTAAACGATTTTCGTACAGGTTTAACAATTTCAGTGGACAATGCCCTTTGGCAAGTACTTGATTTCCAACACGTAAAGCCAGGTAAAGGTGCTGCATTCGTTCGTTCTAAACTACGTAACATTCGCACAGGTTCTGTTCAAGAGAAAACATTCCGTGCAGGTGAGAAAGTAGAAAAAGCACACATCGAAAACCGTCGTATGCAATACTTATACGCAAGCGGTGAGGCTCACGTATTTATGGATAACGGAACTTATGAGCAAATCGAACTTGGTGAAAAACAAATCGAGCGCGAGCTTAAATTCCTAAAAGAAAACATGGAAGTAGCAATTATGACTTACCAAGGCGAAGTACTTGGTGTTGAACTTCCAAACACAGTTGAATTACAAGTTACAGAAACAGAGCCTGGTATTAAAGGTGATACTGCTTCTAACGTAACAAAACCAGCTACATTAGAAACTGGTCTTGTTGTACAAGTACCAATCTTCATTAACGAAGGCGAAATGCTTATCATCAACACTGGTGAAGGTAAATACGTTTCTCGTGCATAGTAAAAAAGCACTCGTGATAATTCACGAGTGCTTTTTTTATAGGAAATAGGGTAGATAGTAAATAACTGTTATTATAAAACTGACTAAAACAAGTGAAAGAGTACCCATAATAGATGGAGTCAAAACAATTTGAAATGGCTTTATTTCGCCAGTCTCAACGCCAGTTAATGTTTTACTTATTGCGTGATCTGTAATGTTATTTCTATGGTTACTCATAATAATTAACCACATAATTGCAAATATTGCTAAACTACCAAGGAAAAAGGTCTCTATAAATGACCAACCGACCAATAATGAAAAAAGATAAATAAGAGCTAATTCTACTACAACGGTTAAACTAACTTTCAATACCTTCATATTTTGCCTCCTCATTCTGTAATTTCAACCAGTTTAAAAAATTTTCACGTGACACGACATGCAGAGAGCAAGGTGACTTTACTTCTTTCTCTAGTGCAGCGTGTTCGTCTGGAAACTTGTTTTCCACATGCAATGAAATATAAGGTAGTTTTTCTTGTGCTTTTAAAGAGCGGATATTATTCGTTTTAGCACCAGCAAATACGTAGGAAAGTTGTAAGTCTAAAAAGGCGATTTTAAAGATTTCTTTTTTAGCAGCCTCGTTATAGCCTTTTCCCCAGTACGGATAGCCGAGCCAACTACCAATGTGAGATTGCTTTTTCTCATTATTAATATGTTTAAGTGTGGTGAGGCCAATTATTTCATTTTCTTCATTCACAATCATTCTCGATAAGGATTTCTTTTGACGCTCTTCTTCTATTGCGAAAAGAAGAAATGTTTTCGTGTCTTCGATGTTTTCTACCGTTATCCCCAATGCATTTTTTATATGTGGATCACTTGATAGCTCGAAAATCACATTTGTATAGCATAAATCTAGTGGTAATAAAGTGACGTGCTGCATGGTTTAAACCCCTTTTAAACTAAATATACCATAATATACCATGAAATAATATGAATATTCAGATTGTAATTCAGACTTTAGAGAAAAATTATGTTTTTACTTCTGAAATAGACAACCTCTGCATATGGTTGTACAAATATATTCTTTTTTAGAATACGAAGTTAGTAACTGTTACGGGAGAAGGTGGAAGAATGAAACAGTGGCTAGCGGCAATGGAAACATCCGTGCTTGTTATGGGGGCACTTCGATTATTTTCAGGTAGTGCGGAGATATTTGCTGCTTTGCTTATGCTTTATGTGAATGATGCGAAGAAAGCGTTGTTTATAAATGGTATGTTGGCGTTTGTTGGACCTACCGTATTAATTTTAACAATGACAATTGGGATAGCGAGTGTAGCAAGTGAAATTTCTTTCTTGAAGCTCTTTTTTCTAGCGCTTGGAATTTGCTGTATTTTTATCGCATTACTGAAATAGTAAGTCGAGTATAGTGGGGAGAAGCCGATGAAAGAGGTATTAGAAGTTTTACCAAAAACGATGAAGTACTTAATTGAAGAATGTGAGCAATACGATGCTTTAGAGGAAATTCGTGTTCGAATTGGAAGACCGCTAGAGTGTATTGCACACGGAAAGGTGTTTTTTTATGACTATATCACTACTGCAGAGGATGCTATTTACTTATTGAATAAGTTAAGTCAATTCTCAATTTATACGATGGAAGAGGAATTAAAACGTGGGTATGTGACGCTTCGCGGGGGGCATAGAATCGGGTTAGCGGGAAAAGTCATTACAGAAAAAAGCGCAGTGAAAATGATTCGTGATGTCTCTTCCTTTAATATTCGTATTGCTCGTCAAAAAATAGGGATTGCTGAACCGCTTTTGCCATATTTGTATGAAAAAAGATGGTTAAACACGATGGTAATTGGCCCTCCGCAAACGGGAAAAACGACGCTTTTAAGAGATGTAGCACGTTGCATGAGTCAAGGGGTAAGTGCTTCGGAAATTCCTTCCTGTAAAGTGGGGATCGTTGATGAACGGTCAGAAATTGCCGGCTGTGTGAAAGGGATCCCGCAATATGATTTTGGTACCCGAGTCGATGTGTTAGACGCATGTCCAAAGGCAGAAGGAATGATGATGATGATTCGTTCTATGAGTCCTGATATTTTGATCGTAGATGAAATTGGTCGTAAAGAAGATAGTGAAGCAATTATGGAGGCAGTGCATGCAGGTGTTCAGCTTTTTATAAGCGCACACGGATTTTCCTATGAGGATGTTGTGAGACGTCCATCGCTCAAGGCAGTGCTAGAGCTTCGTATATTTGATAGGTTTGTGGAGTTGTCAAAAGCGAGGGGTCCAGGAACGGTTATGCAGGTGAAAGATAAATATGGAAAACCAGTGTTATCAAATAGAAAGGCTGAGGGCGTATGGTGAAAATATTTGGTGCAGTGTTAATCGTTGCGGTCAGCACCTTTTTCGGGTTTTCATACGCTAAAAGATACAGTGAAAGGCCGAGGCAACTTAGATTATTAAAATCAGCACTTCAATCATTAGAGGCAGAAATTATGTATGGACACACACCTTTATCAGAGGCTGCCGAGCGATTAGTTAAACAAATGCCGAAGCCATTAAATTGGATATTTCAAAGTTTCGCTAAAAAACTAGAAAGTGGAGAACAAACAGTAAGGGAAGCTTGGATAGATAGTTTGAAAGAGAATTGGAAGTTGACGGCGTTTCAACAAACCGAGTTTGAAATACTGCAGCAATTTGGTGAAACGCTCGGGCAACATGATCGTGAATCACAACAAAAACATATTCGCTTATGTATTACACATTTGGAGAGAGAAGAAGAGGAAGCAAAAGCTTTACAACTGCAATACGAGAAAATGATCAAGAGCTTAGGGGTACTAGCAGGGCTACTTATTGTAATTTTACTGCTATAGGGGGGAGAAAGGCGATGTCCATTGATGTTGGATTAATATTTCAAATCGCCGGAATCGGCATTGTTTTAGCTTTCATTCATACTGTACTAAAAGAATTGAAGCGTGAGGATATTGCAAATTGGGTTATCCTTGTCGGTTTTGTCGTCATTTTATTTCATGTCGCATTTTTAATTAATACGCTATTCGACAAGATTAAAAGTGTCTTTCTCTTCCAGTAAAGGAGGCGGTTCGAATCGAAATTATACAAATTGTCGGATTAGGCCTCGTTGCTACGTTTTTAGCTGCTGTTTTGAACCAGCATAAATCTAGCATTACATCTTTATTTATTGTGTTCGTAGGTAGCGTGATGTTTCTTATTTTAATTGATCAAATTCATGCTATTTTACAAATGATTGAGAGAGTAGCGAGTGAAGCGAAAGTTAGTAACGTCTATGTGGAAACGTTACTAAAGATTATTGGAATTGCTTATATTGCTGAGTTTGGAGCCCAAATTACAAAAGATGCTGGTCAAGGTGCCATCGCTTCGAAAATTGAACTTGCTGGGAAAATCCTCATTCTCGTTATGGCAATTCCTATTTTGACGGTTGTAATTGAAACTATTCTCGGATTTTTACCGACGGGATAAGGGGGAGTGAATGTTGAGGAGGTTTGGAGCTAAGCTGCTATTTGCTTGCTTCCTTTTCTTTTCTTTACCGGTTGTTGTACAAGCTTCTCCTGTAGAAACAAACGTCGTTGATCAACAATTGGATAAGCTCGGAATTGAAGATGTGAAGCAATTTTGGGACGGGCTTGTTACAAAATATGGAGGCTATTTGCCAGAGAGTCAAAAAGGGAGTTTTATGGAGTTTGTAAAGGGAGAAAAAGAATTCTCTCTAAAAGAGTGGATGATAGGGTTATTAAAATATTTATTTCATGAGCTTGCAGCTAATGGAAAACTGCTTGGCACACTTATTATGCTCACAATCTTTAGTGCATTGTTGCAATCACTGCAATCCGCTTTTTCAAAAAGTAGCGTAAGTAAAATTGCTGATGCTGTTGTATATATGGTACTTATTATTTTTGCTTTAAATAGTTTTTATGTCGTTATGACATATGCAAGAGAAACGATACAAACAATGGTAGATTTTATATTAGCATTATTGCCAATTTTGCTGGCGCTTATAGCAACTGGCGGGGGGGTTGTATCTGTATCGTTTTTTCATCCGGTTATCATTTTCTTAATGAATACGAGTGGGCTTCTTATGAATTATATCGTTCTACCACTTTTATTACTGGCAACGATATTAAGTATTGTAAGTACAATGAGTGATCAATATAAAGTGACGAAATTGTCCAAGCTTCTGCAAAATGTTAGCGTTGGGATTATCGGTATTTTTTTAACGATTTTTTTAGGAGTATTATCTGTACAAGGAACAGCAACAGCTGTTGCTGATGGAATAGCTGTGAAAACTGCTAAATTTGTAACAGGAAACTTCATTCCAGTAGTTGGAAGGATGTTTACAGAAGCGG
The DNA here is from genome assembly GCA_900406535.1 of Noccaea bulbosa. Classification (NCBI taxonomy): domain Eukaryota; kingdom Viridiplantae; phylum Streptophyta; class Magnoliopsida; order Brassicales; family Brassicaceae; genus Noccaea; species Noccaea bulbosa. The sequence continues at coordinate 26,382 of OVBJ01000133.1, read as the reverse complement.
CAGATACTGTTATTAGCGCATCAGGATTATTGAAAAACACAGTCGGAATTATTGGGCTCGTCATTTTATGCTTAATTGTTGCCTTTCCAGCGATTCAAATTTTCTGTATCGCATTTATTTATAAATTCGCAGCAGCAGTATTGCAACCGGTTGGCAGCGGAGCAATTATTCAATGCTTAGACATTATTGGACGAAGCATCATTTACGTATTTGCTTGCTTAGCTATCGTATCATTTATGTTCTTTTTAAGTATTACAATTATTATTGCTGCGGGGAATATTACACTTATGATGCGGTAGGAGGTGAAGAGTATGCAATTTGTTACAGAGTGGATTAGAAATATTATCGTTTTTTTGCTCTTAGCGACAATGCTTCATCTTATTCTTCCAAATTCGAATTTGCAAAAATACGTTAAATTTGTTGTAAGTCTTTTGTTAGTTGTATTAATTTTAACGCCTCTTTTTAAATTATTGCAGACAGATGTAAATGAAGTAATTGCAAATTTTAATGAAGAAAAGTACGTAGCAGAAGGATCTGTAAAAAATTCAATAGATTCGAAGAAAAAAGAAATACAAGCTCTAACACGTGCATATAGTTTAGAAGAGATGGCTACCAAAATGAAAAAAGAAGTAGGAAAAGAGTTTGAGAAAAAGTATGGTATGACTGTCTCTGAAATACAAATAGTCGCAGCAGAAAATACAGAAGAAGTAAAGTCGGCGAAAGATATTCAATCTGTTGTTGTGACGTTGAAAGAAAAAGAACGCAGTAAAAATGATGCAATCGAAACAGTAAAGCCAATTGAAATTAATACGAAAGAGCCTCCAAAAAAAGTGGAAGAAACGAATGTGGAAATGAAAGATTTCTTTTCAAGCAGGTGGCAACTAGAGGGTAAACAAATCCAAGTTCAAATGGAAGGGAGGACAGGTAGAGTAAATGGACAATAAAGATAAAAATTCGAAGTTCTCATTTTTTCGAAACTTATTGAATGGGGATCAAAAAGAAAGCAACGAGAAGGGTAAAAAGGTAACACCTAAGTTTTTACTTGTCCTACTCATACTTGGAATTTTGCTTATGTTTTCTAGTAGTCTATTTTCAAGTAAAAAAGAAGAAGTACCTGTATTTAAAGAACAAAAAACTCAAAACCAAGAAAAAGACTTACCAACTTTCGGACAAAAAAATAATGATAGTATGTCAAATGTAGAAAAATATGAAAAAGCGTATGAACAAGAATTAAAAGCTGCTTTAGAAGAAATAGCAGGAGTAAAAGACGTAACGATTAAAGTGAATTTAGATTCATCTGAAGAAAAAATTTTAGAAAAAAATACAGTGAAACGCTCACAAACAACAGGTGAAACAGATAAAACAGGCGGTAAGAGAGAAGTAGAGGACGAGTCTCTTGATGAAAAGACTGTCATTATACGTGAAGGGGATAAAGAAACTCCTGTTGTTTTACGAACAGAGAAGCCGAAAGTACGTGGTGTTCTTGTCGTAGCAAAGGGAGTGGATAATATACAAGTTAAAGCAATGGTAAAAGAAGCTGTGATAAGGCTGCTAGATGTACCAGCCCATCGCGTTTCAGTTTCACCGAAAAATTGATAGGGAGGAAATAAAGTGTTAAAAAAACAAACAGTTTGGCTATTAACGATGTTAAGTTTAGTTGTTGTACTATCTGTGTATTACGTGACAACTCCTGACAAAATGAATACAGCATCGCCGGCAACAGGTGAAAAGATTGGACAAGAAAAACAAGGTACTGATAAAGCAGTAACAAACGAAGCACCTAAAGAAACCCCGAAAAAAGAAAATACAAGCAAGGAAACAACAAATAAAGAAACAGACAAAAAAGAAAATACTAAAAAAGAAACAAGTAAAAAAGAGGGTAATGTATCAGTTCAATCAAGTGATGAGAATTTCACAGCCTTACGTATGCAAATGGAAGATCAACGTAGTGAAGCGAAAGCAAAATTACAAGAAGTGATGAATTCTTCGAAATCTTCAGCAACAGAAAAGAGTAAAGCGAAAGATAACTTTGATGCAATCACTACAATGGAAACGAAGCAAGAATTACTTGAGACAGTAATTAAATCTCAAGGAGGATATCCAGATGCTCTTGTAAGAGCTGATGGTACAGATATTAGAGTAACGGTTAAAGCGGCAAAACATTCACAGAAAGAAGCAAATAAAATTATTCAACTTGTAAGAAGTGAAGGCGGATCAAAAGATGTAGGTGTGAAATTTGATCCACCAGCGAAATAAGTGAAACTTTAATCCGTAGGGGGTTTCCCTGCGGATTATTACCTTTTACTAAGCAAAGGGTATGCAAATAGTGGAATAGAGTATGTAAGTACGTGTGAATAGAAAAAAGCTATCATTTTCGATAGCTTTTTTCTATTTTGTCTTTGTAGTTATTTTTACTATGTTCAACTCGGAATGGAGAAACACGTTGTGAGTAAAAGATTAATGGTTCATGGTACTGATGATTACTTTTTCCGGATTTGACGTGGATGCAAAGAACACATGCCCAAACGATTACGGCAGGTAAAAAGAGGATGAGCCATATCATATTTCCACACCTCAGCACAATATATTTTCTACACTTTGAACATACTATTCTTATATGAAGGAATGATGAACGGCGTGTAAACAAAAATTAATATTTGGTAAAAATATGTTATTGACTATAGATGTGGTGAAGAGTGGAGAGGGAATGGCGTGTTTGCTATGTAACGTTTTGCAAAAGTAGTCAATGTTTTTTTTTGAAGTGGTCTTGCCAATTTCGTGTGAAACTTGGTATTATTACTAGGTAATAATTTTTTATTGGAATAATATTTTTTACAGGAGTTTCGATTTATTATAAAGAAATATAAATTGGAATGTTTAAAAAATTTATCGTAAGATGGAAATAGTAAATATTTCTATTAGTTAATGAAATATATTTTCTAATAGAATACATCGTATTTTTACAGTCAATCTAGTTTTGTGACGAGAATCTGTAAAAACGGGACAAACAAGAGTATGGGAGTGGATTTTACATGTTTAAAATTCAAGAAGTTCGTGAATTAATTAAATTAATTGATAGCTCTAATATTGATGAATTTGAATACAAAAAAGACGGTACAACAATCAAAATGAAAAAGCGTGGTAATGAAGTTGTTGCTGTGCAAGCACCTGCAGCAAAACAAGCTATGCAACCAGTAGCGCCTGTTGAAGTTGAAACGACAGTAGCAGCAGCGCAAGCAGAAGCACCGAAGCAAGAAGAGAAGAAAACTGTTCAAGATGAAAACCTACATAAGATTACCTCACCAATGGTAGGTACATTCTATTCTTCATCTTCACCTGATACACCTCCATATGTAAGTATTGGGGATAGAGTATCGAAAGATTCTATCGTATGTATTGTCGAGGCTATGAAGTTATTTAACGAAATTGATGCTGATGTAGAGGGCGAAATTGTTGAAATTCTTGTTAATAACGGACAGCTTGTTGAGTATGGACAACCGCTATTTCTTGTAAAAGCGTAATAAGGGAGTCTTTGTGATGATAAAAAAAGTATTAATAGCCAATCGTGGGGAAATTGCTGTACGAATTATTCGTGCTTGTAAAGAAATGGACATTGAAACAGTTGCAATTTATTCAGAAGCAGATAAAGAGTCACTTCACGTACAGATTGCAGATGAGGCGTATTGTGTAGGACCAACGATTTCGAAAGAAAGCTATTTAAATTTGACGAATATTATTAGCGTTGCGAAGTTAACAGGCTGCGATGCTATTCATCCGGGATACGGATTTTTAGCAGAGAATGCAGATTTCGCAGAGTTATGCCGTGAATGTAACTTGATTTTTATCGGTCCAAGTCCAGAAGCTATTTCAAAGATGGGCACAAAAGACGTTGCTCGTGATACAATGAAAGAAGCAGGGGTTCCGATTGTACCAGGTTCACAAGGGATTATTAAAAATACCGAAGAAGCGATCGAGCTTGCTAATCAAATTGGATATCCAGTCATTATTAAAGCGACTGCAGGTGGCGGCGGAAAAGGTATTCGTGTTGCACGCCATGAAGAAGAGCTTATAAAAGGAATTCAAATTACACAGCAAGAAGCTAGTACCGCTTTTGGGAACCCTGGTGTATACTTAGAAAAGTACGTTGAAGATTTCCGCCATGTTGAGATTCAAATAATGGCAGATACACACGGAAATGCCATTCATTTAGGAGAGCGTGATTGTACAATTCAGCGCCGTTTGCAAAAACTATTAGAAGAAAGTCCATCACCTGCACTTGATGAAGATATTCGCAAGCAGATGGGTGAAGCGGCAGTTAAAGCGGCGGTAGCGGTTGATTATACAGGTGCTGGTACGGTTGAGTTTATTTATGAATATAAAACGAAAACCTTTTATTTCATGGAGATGAATACGAGAATTCAGGTTGAGCATCCAGTTACTGAAATGGTAACGGGAATGGACTTAATTAAAGAACAAATTCTTGTTGCTTCAGGAGAAAAGTTATCGTTACAGCAAGAAGAAGTACAATTTAATGGTTGGGCAATTGAATGTCGAATTAATGCGGAAAACCCTGCCAAAAAATTCATGCCATCTCCAGGTAAAGTAGAAATGTACTTACCACCAGGAGGATTTGGTATTCGCGTCGATTCAGCTGTATATCCGGGATATTCAATCCCACCTTTCTATGATTCGATGGTTGCTAAATTAATTGTTCACGGAAAAACACGTGAAGAGGCAATTGCAAAAATGAAGCGCGCACTTAGTGAATTTGTCATTGAAGGCGTACATACAACAATCCCGTTCCATTTGCAATTGCTAGATCATCCTGATTTTGTAAAAGGTGAGTTTAATACGAAATTTTTGGAAGAGCATGAACTTGTGACGCAGTGATACATTAAAGGAGGTTTTTTTCATGGCTGAACATATGTTAGATATGGGTCAAGATACAACTCTTGGTAAAGTAGAAATTGCACCAGAAGTAATTGAAGTAATTGCAGGTATTGCAGCTGCTGAAGTAGAAGGTGTAGCGGCAATGCGCGGTAATTTTGCTACAGATGTTGTTGAGAAGTTAGGTAAGAAAAATCATGGTAAAGGTGTAAAGGTTGAATTAGCAAACGAAGATATTATCGTTGACCTTTATGTTGTAATGTATTTTGGTGTAGCAATTCCAGTTGTTGCTCAAAAGATTCAAGACAATATTCGCCAAGCGCTCTTTACAATGACAGGACTTGAGCCAAAAGAAGTGAATGTTCACATCGTTGGCGTAACATTCGAAACACAAAAAACAGAAATCGAACCAGTGTAAGAATGAAAAGGTGCCTAGTAACATAGGCATCTTTTTTATCGTTTCATTTCTTCACAAATTACAATCCTCTAATTATTATACTATTTCAAAAAATAAGAAATAAAAAAGAAAATGTGTCGTTTTTCCAAAAAACGTACATTGTGATAAGATATGGAACTTGAAGTTAATCTTTTTATTATTTTTCAGCCTTGTAACCCGTGTGTGAAACGATAAATTGTGTTATTATCATTGTATTATAAGGTTGGAAAATCAATGAAAACTGTAAGAGTAAGTGAATTGACGGCTTATAAATTATAATAATATAACAAAGTATAAGGAAAGACTTGAAGCATAAAGGAGAGTTACAATGAAACGTAGGACGGCTAGAGAAAGAGCAATGCAAGCATTATACCAAATGGATATTACAGGTGAATTAGAACCGAAAGTAGCAGTGGAAAACACGCTAGATGAAGGCGAAGAAACAAATGAGTTTCTAGAGTCACTTGTAGTGGGTTTTGTAGAAAATAAAGAAGCAATCGATGAAGCGATTCGTCAAAACTTAAAAAAGTGGAAGCTTGAGCGTATTAGTATTGTTGATCGCAGTATTTTACGTGTAGCTGTGTATGAAATGAAATACATGGAAGAAATTCCACACAACGTAACAATTAACGAAGCAATTGAAATTGCTAAAACATTTGGGGATGAGGAATCTCGTCGTTTTATTAACGGCGTTTTATCTAATATAAAAGATACACTGTAAATTCTTTAAGGGGGAATCTTAAAATGGTAGCAGTAATCATCAAAGGAAATGAAGTTGCGGAGAAAAAACGAGCACAATTAACAGAAGAAGTTGTGAAGTTGAAAGAGCAAGGGATTGTACCAGGATTAGCAGTTATTTTAGTTGGAGAAGATCCAGCATCTCGTTCTTATGTAAAAGGAAAAGAAAAAGGCTGTGAACAAGTAGGGATTTACTCAGAGCTAATTGAACTTCCTGAAACAATTACTGAGGAACGCTTGCTTGCTGAAATCGATCGCTTAAATGGCGATGACCGTATTAATGGCATATTAGTGCAATTACCTTTACCGAAACATATTGAAGAAAAAGCTATCATTGAAAGAATTTCACCAGAAAAGGATGTAGATGGATTTCACCCAATTAGCGTGGGACGTATGATGACGGGACAAGATACATTCCTTCCATGTACACCGCACGGTATTGTAGAATTAGTAAAAGAAACGAATCTTGATATTTCTGGAAAACATGTAGTAGTAATTGGAAGAAGTAATATTGTCGGTAAACCAGTGGGACAATTGTTCTTAAATGAAAATGCAACTGTCACATATTGTCATTCTAAGACGCAAAATATGAAAGAGTTATCGAAGTTAGCGGATATTTTAATCGTAGCTGTTGGACGACCTAAAATGATAACAGCGGATTATATTAAAGAAGGAGCGGTTGTAATTGACGTTGGTGTAAACCGTTTAGAAACAGGGAAACTTTGTGGTGATGTTGATTTTGACAACGTGTTAAATGTTGCGGGTTACATTACACCTGTGCCAAAGGGTGTTGGTCCAATGACAATCACAATGCTTCTTCATAATACTGTTGAATCTGCCAAACGTGCAGGTGTCGTTTGTAAATAATTTGAGTCGGCTATGAGGAGAGAGAAATGGAGAAGCAATATTTAACCGTTACAGCGTTAACACGCTATATAAAAACAAAAATAGAATATGATCCGCATTTGCAGTCTGTTTGGTTAAAAGGTGAAATTTCCAACTTTAAAAATCATAGCCGTGGCCACATGTATTTTACATTGAAAGATGAAAATGCAAGAATCGCAGCGGTTATGTTTGCGGGTCATAATCGTAATATTAAATTCAAACCTGAAAATGGGATGAAGGTACTCGTGAAAGGGAAAATCTCTGTTTACGAGGCGAGTGGTTCTTATCAAATTTATATTCAAGACATGCAGCCTGACGGAGTCGGAAATTTACATTTAGCGTACGAACAGTTAAAAGTTCGTTTAGAAGAAGAAGGACTTTTTTCTCAAGTTTATAAAAAAGCAATTCCTCCTTACGCTAAAACAATAGGTGTGATTACGTCGCCAACAGGAGCAGCGATTCGTGATATTATAACAACGATTAAACGTCGTTATCCAATTGGGAATGTTATTGTATTTCCGGTACTTGTACAAGGGGAGTCAGCGGCTCCCTCGATTGTACAAGCGATTCGTACAGCGAATGAAATGGGAGAGATAGATGTACTAATCGTTGGCCGTGGTGGAGGTTCTATTGAGGAATTATGGGCTTTCAATGAGGAAATGGTTGCAAGAGCAATCTTTAAGAGTGAAATTCCTATTATTTCGGCAGTAGGCCATGAAACGGATTTTACAATCGCAGATTTTGTTGCAGATTTACGCGCGCCAACACCGACTGCAGCAGCTGAGCTGGCAGCACCTAACATTATAGAGTTACAAGAAAAGGTATTGCAAAGAACTCTGAGATTGCAAAGAGCGATGAGAGAGTTAGTACATAAAAAAGACGAAAAACTACAAGTGTTGCAAAAATCGTATGCGTTCCGTTATCCAAGACAAGTATATGAGCAAAAGGAAGAGCAATTAGATAGAGCGCTAGAACAGCTTGTTTTAGCGAAAGAGCGCTATATTGATAAAAAGGTGAATCAGTTAAAGCAACTTTCATTTTATTTAGAGAAGCACCACCCATCTCAAAAAATTATGCAAACAAAGGTAGCTGTTGAAACGTTGCAAAAGCAATTACAACGTGAAATGCAAACGTTACTTCAAACGAAAGAATTTGCCTTTGTAAGAGCTGCTCAAAAACTTGAAGCGTTAAGTCCGCTTAAAGTAATGATGAGAGGGTACGGGCTTGTATATGATGAAGAGAAGCAAGTGTTAAAAAGTGTGAAAGATGTAAGCCTTGGAGATGCTGTTTCAGTTCAATTACAAGATGGAATACTAGATTGTAGCGTATCAGGCATAGAGGAGCGTGAATTGAATAATGGAAAATAAATTAAGCTTTGAAGAGGCAATTTCGCAACTTGAGCATCTTGTTTCTAAGCTAGAACAAGGTGACGTACCGTTAGAAGAAGCGATTTCTTATTTTAAAGAGGGCATGGAATTATCTAAGCTTTGTGATGAGAAGTTGAAGAATGTACAAGAACAAATGGCAGTTATTCTTGGGGAAGATGGAGAGCTTGAACCGTTTACTGCTGTAGGAGATGAAGCATAGTGACGATTGCTTTTGATACTTTTTTGAAAGAAAGTAAAACTTTCGTAGAAGAGAAACTTGTAAGCTATGCAAATGAATTACAATGTCCAAATGTACTTCGTGAAGCGATGGCATATTCTTTGGAAGCGGGTGGAAAACGTCTCCGCCCGTTACTTTTGTTTGCAACATTACAAGCGTTTGGGAAAGAAAGAAATCTTGGAGTAGGTGCAGCTTGTGCTCTTGAAATGATTCATACATATTCTTTAGTTCATGATGATTTACCTTGTATGGATGATGATGATTTAAGAAGAGGAAAACCCACAAATCACAAAGTATTTGGTGAAGCGATGGCAGTTTTAGCAGGAGATGGCTTATTGACGTATGCTTTTCAAGTAATTATGGCATATGAGCAAAAAGAAATTTCTGCCGAAAAAAAAGTAAGACTTGTACTTGAACTTGCAAAAGCAGCAGGACCAGAAGGAATGGTTGGCGGACAAGTGGCAGATATGGAAGCTGAAGGGAAACGCCTTACGATTGATGAATTGGAGTACATCCATAAACATAAGACGGGAAAACTGCTTGAATTTGCTGTGCTTGCGGGTGCGATACTTTCTGATGCGACAGAAGAGCAAGAAGAAAAGTTGCTTACGTTTGCCAAATATATCGGTCTAGCTTTCCAAATTCGAGATGATATTTTAGATGTCGAAGGAACCGAAGAAGAGATTGGGAAACCGATTGGTAGTGATCTTTCTAACGAAAAGAGTACATATACGACGTTGTTTACTGTAGATAGAGCAAAGGATATTTTAGAAGAAACAATTGCAGAAGCAAAAGGTGCGATTAGCTCCTTGCAATTACAAGATGAATATTTACTATCTATTTGCGATTTAATTGCAAAACGTAATAACTAATATAACAGCGTTTTCATTTGTTGAGTCATTTATCATTTTATGATATAACTGTAGGAAAAGGTTTTTCTTTTCTTGTTATTGGCAAAAATATATGTAGATTACATTGCCGTTATCACTTCGTGTTAGCGGCTATTTTTTTCATCGCCTAAAGAAATATGGTTTATAATAGGATTAGGGCGCAATAGACTGGTTAATAGCGGGACAAGACGAAAAATAGAAAAGAGAATTTCTTGTTTTGTGTAAATGTTTTTTATAATATTTGACATGTTGACAGATTATGAAATGAAAGTGAGTGATCCGTGTGGATCTAACGCAAATTCAAAACCCTAGTTTTTTGAAAGATATGTCTATCAGTGAACTAGAGGGATTGAGTGAGGATATTCGTAAGTTTTTAATTGAAGAGCTCTCTCAAACAGGTGGACATATTGCGCCTAATTTAGGTGTAGTAGAACTCACAATTGCTCTGCATAAATTATTTGATAGCCCGCAAGATAAATTTTTATGGGATGTAGGACATCAATCCTATGTACATAAAATTTTAACTGGACGCGCGAAAGAGTTTGGTACATTAAGGCAATATCAAGGCCTATGTGGTTTTCCGAAACGTTGTGAGAGTGAGCACGACGTATGGGAAACTGGTCATAGCTCGACATCGTTATCGGCTGCAATGGGAATGGCTCTGGCACGTGATTTAAAGAAAACGAAAGAATATGTTATACCAATTATTGGAGATGGTGCTTTAACAGGCGGAATGGCTTTAGAGGCATTGAACCATATTGGACATGAAAAGACAGATATGATTGTTATTTTGAATGATAATGAAATGTCAATTGCACCAAACGTTGGTGCGCTCCATAATGTACTTGGTCGTTTACGTACCGCAGGAAAATATCACTGGGTAAAAGATGAATTAGAGTATATATTAAAGAAAATCCCAGCAGTTGGCGGGAAAGTGGCTGCGACAGCAGAGAAAATAAAAGATAGTCTTAAATATTTACTAGTATCTGGTGTCTTTTTCGAAGAGTTAGGCTTTACATATTTAGGTCCAGTCGATGGGCATGATTATGAAAAGCTATTCGAAACGTTGCAATATGCAAAGAAAACAAAAGGCCCAGTGCTTGTTCACGTTATTACGAAAAAAGGAAAAGGTTATAAACCGGCCGAGAGTGACGTTATTGGAACTTGGCATGGAACAGGACCTTATAAAATTGAATCAGGTGACTTTGTTAAGCCGAAAGAAGTTGCACCAGCATGGAGTGCTGTTGTTAGTGAAACAGTACTTAAGCTAGCGAGAGCGGATGAGCGTATCGTAGCAATTACACCTGCAATGCCTGTTGGATCAAAACTTGAGAAATTCCAAAAAGAATTCCCAAATCGTATGATTGATGTAGGTATTGCAGAACAGCATGCTACAACGATGGCAGCAGGTATGGCAACGCAAGGAATGAAGCCATTCTTAGCAATTTATTCGACATTTCTACAAAGAGCATATGACCAAGTTGTTCATGATATATGCCGCCAAAATTTAAATGTTTTCATTGGAATAGATCGCTCAGGATTAGTAGGAGCAGATGGTGAAACGCATCAAGGCGTATTTGATATCTCATTCTTACGTCACTTGCCAAATATGGTGCTTATGATGCCGAAAGATGAAAATGAAGGGCAACATTTAGTTTATACGGCGATGCAATATGAAGATGGACCAATCGCATTGCGTTATGCGCGCGGTAATGGACTTGGCGTTCATATGGATGAAGAATTAAAGGCGATTCCGATCGGTACGTGGGAGACGTTAAAAGAGGGTACACAAGCAGCTATTTTAACGTTTGGTACGACAATACCAATGGCGATGGAAGCCGCTGAGCGTCTTGAAAAAGCTGGAGTTTCAGTGAAAGTAGTGAATGCTCGCTTTATTAAACCAATGGATGAAGCATATTTACATGATCTTCTAGGAAAGAATATACCGATTTTAACGATTGAAGAAGCTTGTTTAATTGGTGGTTTTGGAACAGGAGTAGTTGAATTTGCATCTGAAAATGGTTACCATAGTGCATTAGTTGAACGAATGGGTATTCCAGACCGCTTCATAGAGCACGGAAGTGTAACAAAATTATTAGAAGAAATTGGTTTAACGACAGATGCTGTCGTAGACCGTATTCATACAATGATTCCATCAAAACAAAAAAGGGCGTAACAAATGAGCGTAAAAAAAGAAAGAGTAGATGTACTATTAGTAGAGCGAGGACTTATAGAAACGCGTGAGAAAGCAAAGCGCGCCATTATGGCGGGACTCGTATATGCAAATGAAATGAGACTTGATAAGCCAGGAGAGAAAATCTCGCAAGATACTGAGATTACGGTGAAGGGACAAGTTATGCCGTATGTAAGTCGTGGTGGTTATAAACTTGAAAAGGCATTAGAGACATTTCATCTTGATTTACAAGATAAAGTTATGATAGATATTGGTTCATCAACTGGTGGCTTTACAGATTGTGCGCTTCAAAATGGAGCGAAATTATCTTATGCATTAGATGTAGGATACAATCAACTAGCGTGGAAATTACGTCAAGATGAGCGTGTTGTTGTAATGGAACGAACAAATTTCCGTTACGTGACACCAGCAGACTTAGAACGTGGTTTACCTCAATTTGCAAGTATTGATGTTTCATTTATATCATTAAAGCTTATACTGCCAGTTTTAAAAACAATGCTTATGCCTAACGGAGATGTAGCGGCGTTAATTAAACCACAGTTTGAAGCTGGAAGAGAGCAAGTTGGGAAAAAAGGTATCGTTCGTGATAGAAAAGTACATGAAGCTGTTGTAGAAATGATTGTCGAGTTTGCTTTAAAAGAAGGCTATGATGTGGAAGGTTTAACATTTTCACCAATTACGGGTGGAGACGGTAATATTGAATTTTTAATTCATCTGAAATGGCATGGTGAACGTGAGAATGGCGAAAATCATTCTCCGATTTCTATAGAGCAAGTTGTTACAGAAGCGCATGACGTTCTAAAACAAAAAGGGAAAGGGGAATAACATATGTTGTTCCTCTTTTTGCTGTAATTGTATAATGATTGTAAAAACAATTGTGTACAAGAAACGAATTATAAGTTAACATAAATAAGTGAAGTATACCAATGTTTAAACTATGGTAAGAGATAGTGTGAGGTGCAAATGTATGAATAAAGGTCAGCGCCATATTAAAATCAGGGAAATTATTGCAAACAAAGAAATTGAAACACAAGATGAATTAGTTGATATTTTACGTAATGAGGGATTTAATGTAACGCAAGCAACAGTATCGCGCGATATTAAAGAACTGCACTTAGTGAAGGTGCCATTACATGATGGGCGCTATAAATATAGCTTGCCAGCAGATCAACGATTTAACCCGTTACAAAAATTAAAACGAAATCTAGTGGATTCATTTGTAAAATTAGACACGGCAGGACATATGCTTGTGCTAAAAACATTGCCTGGTAACGCTCATTCACTTGGAGCACTTATTGATCATTTAGAGTGGGATGAGATCATCGGAACCATCTGTGGTGATGATACTTGCTTAATTATTTGCCGTACACCTGACGATACAGGTGTTGTCTCTGATCGTTTCTTAAATATGTTGTAACAAAAAATCTTGTTTGCTTTCCATCGTAAAGTGGAAAGTGAACAAGATATTTTTATTGGTTAAAAATATGAATTTTCAATTGTAATATAATATTTTGTTTGCATAAAGTTAGAAAATAGATGGATTGACCCGTAAAACAAATGTTTGGTACAATGAAGCGGGTTAGAAGAGTATATACATACAAATATATAACATGATTATTTGAATGAAGAACTGAGAAAATCCTTTAGTAAGGGATTATTTTATAACGAGGTGAATGGGGCATTGTTATCGGAATTATCGATTAGAAACTTTGCTATTATTGAAGCATTAAATATTTCTTTTCAAAAAGGTTTAACGGTTTTAAGCGGTGAAACAGGGGCCGGAAAATCGATTATTATTGATGCGATTAGTTTACTTGTAGGTGGCCGTGGATCAGCAGAATTTGTTCGATATGGAACAGAAAAGGCTGAGATTGAAGGGCTATTTTATGTTGAAGATGAGAAGCATCCATGTATTGAAAAGGCAGAAGAGTTAGATATAGAAATAGAAGATGGCATGATTATTTTAAAGCGTGATATTGCTGCGAACGGAAAGAGTGTATGTCGTGTAAATGGGAAGCTTGTTACACTTAGCATATTAAAAGAAATTGGGAAATCACTTGTTGATATTCATGGACAGCACGAAACACAAGATTTAATGAATGAAGAACGACATCTGTTTATGCTTGATCACTTTGATGGGGATCGAATCGTTAAACAATTAGACATATATCAAAATGTATACGCTGACTATGAAAAATTAAAAAAACAATTGAAATCGTTAAGTGAAAATGAACAACAAATGGCACATCGCTTAGATTTAATTCAATTTCAGCATGAAGAAATTCGCAAGGCAGATTTAAAGATGGATGAAGAAAATGAATTAACTGAGGAACGATTGCAAATTTCTAATTTTGAAAAGATTTATAAAGCGTTAGGTGATGCATATCGTTCGTTAAGTGCCGACGGACAAGGGTTAGATAATGTAAGAAGTGCAATGGGACAAATGGAAAGTATTACACATTTAGATGAAATGTATCAAGAGAATTATGATTCAATTGCAAATAGCTATTACTTATTAGAAGAGGTTGCCTATCAACTGAGAGAAAAGCTCGATATGATGGAATATGATCCAAATCGTTTAGATGAAATCGAAACACGTTTGAATGAAATTCGTATGCTAAAGAGAAAATATGGAAATACTGTAGAAGAGATTTTAGCGTATGCAGATAAAATTGAACAGGAAATTTTTACAATTGAAAATAAAGACGTTCATATTGAAACGACGAAGAAACAGTTGAAGGAATTAGAGAGTGTTATTCTGAAAGAAGCAACGTTGTTAAGTAATATGCGTCATGAGCTTGCAGAACATCTTACAAATGCAATTCATCAGGAATTAAAAGAATTATATATGGAAAAAACGAAATTTGAAGTGCGAATTATGAAGAGAGCAGGAAATGCAGAAGAACCCCTTGTGGAAGGTGCACCGGTAAGACTTACGGTGGATGGTTACGATCATGTGGAATTTTATATTTCAACGAACCCAGGAGAGCCGCTAAAACCACTTTCAAAGGTTGCTTCTGGCGGAGAGTTATCTCGTATTATTTTAGCTTTAAAAAGCATTTTTTCTAAGCATCAAGGGGTTGCATCTGTTATTTTTGATGAAGTGGATACGGGTGTAAGTGGCCGAGTCGCACAGGCTATTGCGGAAAAAATTTATCGAGTATCAGTAAACTCGCAAGTACTTTGTATTACGCACTTACCTCAAGTAGCTTCAATGGCGGATTCACATTTATTTATTCGAAAACAAGTAGCGAATGATCGGACAATTACATCAGTTACTGTTTTAACTATGGAGGATAAAGTAACAGAAATAGCTCGAATGATTTCTGGTGTAGAAATCACAGATTTAACGACAGAGCATGCGAAAGAATTACTTACGCAAGCGCATCATTTTAAACAGACAGCAGAGGCTATCCAGTAATGGATAGCTTTTTTTCTCAAATGACGATTTCTTAATTCTTCCGGTTATAAATAATGCACTGCAAGGAGAGATTAAAAAGTGAAGCCAAGAGGCTGAATGTGGGGTAGGAGCGAGGAGAGTGAACAAGTTGAAATTAGAAAAATTTCGAAAAATAATAGGTCTTTGTCTCCTTGTTTCTTTAGTTTTTATTGGATGTTTTAAACCGCTTCGAACGTTTATTTCATCACCGAAACAACTTGTTGTTTTTGAAGGACAACAATCAGAAATATCATCATTACCAGTTTTCAAAGCTTCATCCACAAATCGTCATGTATTTACAGTGAGTTCGAATGAACAAAAACAAGAACTTATGGTAAATTCTCATCAAAATGGTGAAGCTGATATGGTATTTCAGCTTGCTGGTTTTCCAGTGAAAAAAGTAAATGTGAAAGTGTTAAAAGATTTTAAAGTAATTCCAGGTGGACAATCAATTGGTGTGAAATTAAATACAAAAGGTGTACTTGTTGTAGGCCATCATTTAATTCAAACTGAAAAGGGTAAAATATCTCCTGGTGAAACAGCAGGTGTACAAATTGGAGATATGATTACTGAAATTAATGGTAAAACAATTGAAAGAATGAGTGATGTAGCACCGTTTATTCATAATAGTGGAGAAACAGGTGAACCGCTTAATCTTGTATTGTTAAGAGATGGAAAATATATTCGTACGAAGCTAACTCCACAAAAAGACAACGGTGAATCGTCTTATCGAATTGGCTTGTATATCCGTGATTCGGCAGCTGGAATTGGAACGATGACATTTGTTCATCCAGATTCTATGAAATACGGGGCACTTGGTCATGTTATTTCTGATAATGATACGAAAAAGCCGATTCAAGTCGAAGATGGACAAATTATGCGCTCGACAGTCACATCAATTGAAAGAGGTAGTCATGGGAATCCAGGGGAGAAATTAGCAAGATTCTCACCAGATCGTGAAGTGATTGGCAATATTACAATTAATAGTCCATATGGTATTTTTGGCAAATTAAATACGAATATGAAAAACGGTATAATGGATAAAGCGATGCCTATCGCATTATCTCATCAAGTAAAAGAAGGACCGGCAAAAATATTAACAGTTATTGATCAAGATAAAGTAGAAGCGTTTGATATTGAAGTTGTTAGTACAGTGCAACAAAAATTCCCAGCCACAAAGGGTATGGTAATAAAAGTAACAGATAAACGTCTATTAGCGAAAACGGGCGGTATCGTACAAGGGATGAGCGGAAGTCCAATTGTACAAAATGGAAAAGTAATTGGTGCTGTTACGCATGTATTTGTAAATGATCCAACATCAGGATATGGTGTTCATATTGAATGGATGTTACATCAAGCTGGAATTAATATTTATGATCAAGAGAAAAAAGCGAGCTAATATATATATTAGCTCGCTTTTTCTGTTGAAAAATTCGTTGAAATTTTGTAAAAGCTCCGCAAGAGGTGTTTTTTGTTGTAAAATAAAAGAAAAGGGTTGAACGTTTCGTTGTATTTCTATGATGGAATGTGTTGCGAAAGGGAATAAATGAACGATAAACATATTTTTTTGTGATTTTATCGGAAAGTAAGAAACTTTAAAAGGGAATTTTCACACAATTGTCGAACAATTCATGTAGCCTAGAAGGATACACATGTCGGAGAATCGATTCGGTAAGGGAGGAAAAGCTGTGGAGAAAATTAAAGTATGTCTTGTGGATGATAATAAAGAACTAGTATCAATGTTAGAGAGCTATGTAGCTGCTCAAGATGATATGGAAGTAATCGGTACTGCTTATAATGGTCAAGAGTGTTTAAACTTATTAGCAGATAAGCAACCTGATGTACTCGTTTTAGACATTATTATGCCACACTTAGATGGTTTAGCTGTATTGGAAAAAATGCGACATATTGAAAGGTTAAAACAGCCTAGCGTAATTATGTTGACAGCATTCGGGCAAGAAGATGTGACGAAAAAAGCAGTTGACTTAGGTGCCTCATATTTCATATTAAAACCATTTGATATGGAGAATTTAACGAGTCATATTCGTCAAGTGAGTGGTAAAGCAAACGCTATGATTAAACGTCCACTACCATCATTCCGATCAGCAACAACAGTAGATGGAAAACCGAAAAACTTAGATGCGAGTATTACGAGTATCATTCATGAAATTGGTGTACCCGCTCATATTAAAGGATATATGTATTTACGAGAAGCAATCTCCATGGTATACAACGATATCGAATTATTAGGATCGATTACGAAAGTATTGTATCCAGATATCGCAAAGAAATATAATACAACAGCAAGCCGTGTGGAGCGCGCAATTCGTCACGCGATTGAAGTAGCGTGGAGCCGTGGGAATATTGATTCTATTTCGTCCTTATTCGGTTATACAGTATCCATGTCAAAAGCAAAACCTACGAATTCTGAGTTTATCGCAATGGTTGCGGATAAGTTGAGACTTGAACATAAAGCTTCTTAAACGCTGTAGTATCAAGGTGTTAAGTGTATTTCATAATAAAATTTAAAAACCAACGAATTACGTATGTAGGCAATAAAGTACATAGGTAATTGGCGGTTAATTTAAAAACCTTCTATTTATTGGATTGAAATTTTAATTCCAATAGCTAGGAGGTTTTTTTGTTGTATGAATAACTTTCAGATGAACGTTGAAAACTTTTTGCTTCATTGTGATGCAAAGCATCTAAGTAGGAAAACAATTCGGTCATATGACCAAACGTTGAAGTTATTTACTTCATATTTAGAAAGGGAATTAAAGATTACGGATGTTGATAAGGTAAAACCTCTTCATATTCGGACGTATATTAAATATTTAAGGGAACGGGGTAAATACACATTTACATCTAATACAGCTAGTGAACAAATTAATTATCCAACACGTAGAACTGATTATGGAAAGACCATTAGTGAAACAACAATTGCTAATTACCTTCGTAATATTAAGGTTTTTTTCAACTTTTTAGAAGCTGAAGAGGATATTGCTAAGAATCCAATATCTAATATTGAATCAATAAAGCCGCAACGGAAACAAAAGATATTGTTATCAGTAGATGAAATAAAGAAAGTGTTGTATTCAATAGATATAAGTACATTCCATGGGTTTAGAAGTTACGTCATGATTAAACTTATTTTAGATACAGGCATACGTGCAGGAGAATGTTGTAGTATGCAAGCCGAAGACCTAGATATAAAAAATAAAAGTATCTTAATTACGAATCCGAAAAATAAGAAACAACGATATGTTTATTTTTCTAATATCATGGCTAACGATTTAAAGCGTTGGTTGAAGTATAGGGATAGATTTAGTGATGCAGAGTATTTGTTTCCTACGATAAGAGGGACAATGTTGAACGTCAATAATTTTGAGGCGAGTATTAGAAGTATTGGTAAAAAGGTAGGTGTACATTTCACACCTCACCAATTAAGAAATAACTTTGCAAAGTATTACATTCTTAATGGTGGTGATTGGTTTAGCTTGTCTAGGGTATTAGGTCATTCATCGGTAGAAGTAACTCAAAGGGCGTATTTAGACTTTACTGATGATGAGATAAAAAATAAATATCAACGTCATTCACCACTAGCAAGTATGAAATTCTAAGTAAAAGAAAAAAGCCACGTGTTACCAGCACGTGACCAAAATTTAAACAATCAAATTAAAACTAAATAACGGATATTCCGCACATTCAGCACCTCCATTATAGATTTTTAAAAAATATAATGCAAGAGGTCTAGTTTCTTATTGCCTTTTTTAGGTGATTCGTGGCGTTGGTGTGCGGTAATTCCGAACGTGGATACCGTGACCACGAAGGAATGCTGTGAAGTGTACCTTAAAATAAACGGGGTTTAATGTAGCCAACGCAGAAAATACATTCGGATATCGGTTCATTGACGCATTTATAACCGTATAACGTAAGCGAGGTAAAGGACACAAGCCTTGTATACCGAAGCCTAAGGGACGTAAGTTCTAACCGCGATGATACCCAAGACGTGGATGGTAAAGAGTGTCTGGGGGGTCAAATAAGACGTAATTGTACGGCTGTAGTTAGCCATTTACTATTAAGCGGCGATTACGACACTGATTCACGGCTGTTTTCGTAATTTATTGCGAGGATATCGGGTTTTGTAACGAATTTCCTGAAAGGGAACGGTGTAGGGCGTGGACACGCACCGTACGGCGAAACAACATTTTGTACTAATAGTCGATAAGTTACAAGCAAACAGTATAGTGTTTCGATAGCTATAGCTGATTGCAGTCAATGCGTCTTTCATACAATACGGATACCTCGTCGGCATGACGATAGTATTGTGGTTAGGCTTTAACCTTATATATTTTCGCAAGGGAGAAGTCTATCCACCAAGCCGTTTTCCTCGTAACAATCCGATAGTATAAGACCTTCAAAACCAAAAGCCAACATGCCTAATGAAGAAAGTTGAAAAAAATTAGGTTTTCCGCTGGCTAAGATAAAACCACTATACTGAAGCATAGTAAAGATATAGAGAATGATTACTGTATAAAGAGTAGATATAGATGACCATATAAAAAGATTAATTGAAGAGGTGAAATATATATGATTGGATTTAGGAAACTTTGTTCTTTGCTTAAAGAAAATTGTAAGTTTATGTAGATTTTTTAGTCGGAAAATTATAAAATTTTAATTGGTTTATAAAATTCTGTCAAATGAAAGGTGAAGAAGGAATGATAAATGAATTTAGGCATTTGGATGAAGGGTATACAGTAATATATTGCCCAGATGCAGAAACGCAACAAATGAAAGAGGTATATATTGAAACAGAAGATTTTTCAAAGATTGATATTGCCATAAAAGGGGCATGGAAAAGTTGGAAAAGGGATAAGAAAAAATTTATAGGCGGAGTTGATGGACGAAAAGCAATTAATTTAGCACGACTCATTATGGGTATTGATAATAAGTTAAAACACGTTCTAAATTTAACAGATAATCCTTATGATTTGAGAAAATGTAATTTAATTGTTATTAATTGTGGAGATAACCAAAAATCAGACGTAAGAAGTAAAATAGAAGAATTGAAAAGAAAGGTGCCACCTATATTAAAAATTCAAAAGGAAAAACCTCAAGCATCAATGCAACAGCAGTTAGTACTGCACAATGATGAAGGTGGAAAGTATTTAAACCGTGCTGAAGCAGCTGAAAATCTAGGGATTGCAAAGAGTACTATTAATTATTGGAATAAACGAAATAATCTTTCTGTAAAAAGGGATGAAATGGGGAAGGTTATATATGATGATGAGTTAATGGGAAAACTGAAAGAAATAAAAGATACAGCAAAGCTAATAAGAAAAGAAAAAGTAAAAAAAGAGGATTCAGCAAAACAACAGAATCCCCAAAAACAAGATATCCGAATTCTGAAAGATTACAAAACCAATGACTATTTGTTAGTGGAAATAGAGAGTGCTGGCACACTTTCTGTAATAAAAAAATTTAATAAGAAACAAATAGAACAATTGAGAGAATCTTTTTCGAATATACTTTTATAATAAGGTCGTAGGTTTCTTTGTCAATATCATGGATAAAATTTAGGTAAACTTAAAGAAGCTGAGAAACTCACAAAGGCTGCTAAATGTTTTTAGTAGTGATAGGGATACGTATTAATAACAAGCTGTAACGAGAAATATAACAAGCAAGTATTATTTAGCAGGGGCGAATTTGTGTCCTTGCTTTTTGGGTATTTAGATAAAAATACAAAAAATATAAATTTCTTGTGACAAAATAACGAAAAAGATTGTATTTATTAATGTATAAGAAGGGAAAGAAGTTAATAATACGCAACAATAGATTATGAAACCTTACGTAATACTACCTATTAACATTCGGTATCTTCTCAGATGAATAAATCAATAAACCTTGCATAACCTATGGGACGTAAGTACTAATAACGATGGTAACCAAGATGTTAGCGGCGATCATGACACTGATTCACGGCTATTCTTGTATAAGCTTTATTGCAAGGATATACGGGTTATATAGCGAATCACCCGAGAGGAAAATATAAGTAGCTACCACTAGCTACAATAGGGTAATATAGAGTGTAAACGATGTGTAGATTAAAAACAAAAGTAAGAAGGTGGAGAAGTGAACAGAAAGACAGAAGGAGTAAGCATCAAGCCATTAAGACAAGATAGTGAATTCATTGTTCTAACGTTGTTTCTTATCTTGGTGACATCGACAACAAGTTTTAAAAACCCCGGATTATCGGATTATGTTGGAATTGCATCAACAATCGTACTGATCGCAGCCATCGGACTTAAACTAATAGCAAATTGGTATAACAAAAAGGACTAGAAGACGATTAGTAATAAACCATACATAAAAGCGAAGATAATCAGCTAGAAATCGCAATCTCGGTAATTTGCAACGTTCTAATGTTTGATGTAAGTTTTATTTGACATACGTTCTACTTGATGGAGTCCCTTATAGGGGATTCTTTTTTTATGAAGCACTTACGTTTCCTCCTTTATTATCAATTTCATATTTCTCTCGAAGCTAGCGATCTATTTCGCTAGCTTTTCTTTTTTGAAAATAAATATCCCAATTTGTCTAATTCGTCTTGTACCGAAGGGCTTTAGAAGGATATAAGGGTAGGGAAAGCTTAACGGCTTCCCGACCAATGCCAATCATTTCAGTTATAACTATCGGGTTATATTCCTACCTAAAACGGGGCGTCGATTATTCGGCGTCCTATTTCTAATTCAAACAATCAAAATTCTACATATAAAACGGAGGTCATTTCGTGGAAAACAATAAAGCATTAGACATCATGTTACACGGGAAAACAATTCGATTCTTTCGTTCCTTAAAAGGTGTATCTTGTCGAGAACTAGCGGAGATAAGCGGCGTTAAACAATCATTACTTCATAAGTTCGAAACGGGGCGTCGCAACATAACTCAATTATCGAACTATCGTATCACACGGGCATTACAAAGTATGGGACTGGATTTAGACGAAATACTTGTAATCAACTTGTATGTAATCCAAAAACACGGGGGTATCACATCAAATGAGTAAGAAGCTAACACCAACACAAAGGGATTTTGTAACAGAAGCTTTTTATAGAAAACGAAATGGAGAAAGTTACATCAGTATTGCGGAGTCATTCGGTATCGACCGTAGGACCTTGTTCGGATACAGAAATTGCGAAGAAGGTCAGCAAATTGAAAAGGAATTGCGTCAGAATCTCATATCACAATCCTTTGAGAGTATTATGGAAACCGTGATTGATAAAGCCCGTCTAGGGTCGTTCCAACATGCGAAATTGTTTATGCAGGTTACTGGAAAGTTGAAAAATGAGGAAGTGAACGTGAAGCAAGAAATGAATGTTACGAAAGAAACGACGCCAGAATTGCTAGCACAAATTGACGAGTTACTCAAACAATAGGGGGATATAAATTTATGGGACTATTATTTAAAAATAGTGTAGAAAAAGCGGATAAAATCATTGCGAAGTACGAAGCGAAACGCACGGAACTACAAGGGAAGATTGTTCAATTAAATGACGATGCACGTTTCTTGCAAAGTGCGGTAGAAGACGATTTTCAGCGTGCAATCATGGAAGATGGCACACCAAACGAGAAGTTGAAAACGGACTTGAATAAAGTTCATGCGGAACGTGAACAAGTTCAGAAGATGCTAGGTAATATGGACAATCTTTTGCGGAAAGCACTTGAAGGAATACGTTCAGAAGTCGAAGCAGATCGCGAGAAGATTTTCAAAAAAACAATGCAAGAACAAGAAGTTATGACGACGAGGTTAAAGGATGCGAAGCTAGCTTATTTGAAGTTACTTGTTGAGTACAGCGACGTAGCGGGTAACGTTGACCGTGAATTAGCTAAGTTTGGTCAGATTGAACAACGATTAGGATTAGAACCAATTCCGCATTATAAACGTCGTGCGTTTGAATTTAATGTGAACCGTAACTATGACAATACTTTTCATCCAATTATAATAACCGAAGATTCCAAAGGGGCGTTTGGTGGGCTTTTAGGCTACTACGCGATCCAATACGAAGGGCAAACGAAATAGGAGGAAATAATTATGGCAAACCAAGAACTAACACCATTACAATTGATAATGGTTGGATATGAAGAATTGAAGAAGGAAGCAACAAAAGAAGAAGACGCGGCGGCGACGCTTGCAAAGGAACAAGAAAAGGTTGCTGAAGGCGTTGCATTGAAACAATCGGGGAAGACGTTTTTTGAAATGTTCAATGAGGGTAATCCATTCAAAAAAGCCGTGCCGGCACACTTGCTTGTTAAAGCGGGCTACGACATTAATAATCGTCCCGAAGATGCAGGAACAACAGAATAATAATTATAAAGGGCTAGTGACGTTGTAGGAGGCGTCGCTAGTCCTTCTTTTGTTTTCTGTGAATCTATATATTAGGGTATTGATACGTGGACGCTAGGTGATTTAAAACGAACGCTGTAAATGTTCATGATTCGTCCCAAACGTGTACTAAAATAAAAATCATGTTTGTGCACGAAGTTCAAGTAAACCCGCGTCATTGCTGGCTTTATTCATTATTCAGCTATCAATGAAAATATAGCGTTGGGAATATATTCTAGTGAAGTATGGTGTCACAAAGTCATTACAAATTGGACAAAAAAAGGAATCCTGTTTTACAGAATCTCCTTTTCCTTCGCAATTGCATATAGTGATGATCGCGTTACGTTGTATTCTTCGCATATCTGTTTAACCGTGTATCCGTTTGATTTACGATTTGCTAACATTTCCAAAGCGGTATTTAAAGCTTTATTGTTATCATGGTACTTCTTCGGCTTCGTCTTGTACTTGCCGTTTGCCTTTGCGATTGCAATGCCCTCACGTTGACGTTCTAGCATTATCTCACGTTCGAATTCAGCAACGGATAGTAAAACATTCATGATTAGTTTAGACGTAGGAGAACCGTCGAATAAGCCCATATTAAGAATGTGTAATTTGATTCCTTTCGAAGTTAATTCTTCGATTAATTCAATGCCACCTTTAATTGTTCTAGCGATTCTATCAATCTTTGTAATGACCAAAGTGTCCCCCGCTTTTAACGTAGAAAGCATTTCTTGTAATCCTTCACGGTGCATATCTTTTCCTGACTTCTTATCTTGGTATATTTTCGTAGCCCCTGCTTCTTCCAGTGCTTTTAATTGTGCGTCCAAATTCTGTTCTACCGTACTAACCCTTGCGTATCCAATAATCATATGTAATGTCCTCCCGATGTCCTTTATTCTGTCCTAATTGTATAACGAGAAAATGGACGTGTCAAACGGACGTTATGAACTGCATGAAATCAAAGAAGAATAAAATGTCCGAAATCCCCTGCCATAATGGACGTTTGGTAAATTTAAAGGGGCGGTGCATTATGGATTCGCAAGGATTAAAAAGGACTTCGCACATAGACGGGGGCTATCTAAATCAAAAGGCGGTACACTTCAAGCGGGGCTATGTATTTAAACGCCCCCGTACATCGTTTGTAATCCTGCCATTCCAAAGGGGATGGTTATTGTTATGCACGAATACTACCCGCACGGCAGGACGGTTACATCTGTATTCCATTACTATCTATTGCTATCAATCGTAGCGTAAGTAATACGTCATAGCGTTGGGCAGATTGCGTCTCGTAATACTATCCCGTATCTTATCCCACATTAGAACTATTACTATCTAATACTATTAACCTGTTCCATAACTCCATCGTTTATGAAACATTATTTGTCACTGCTACTGAATCCCTTTAAATCAACATTGATTTTGTTTCATAACTTCGTATCAAAACCTTTTCTTGTTTTCATATCATTTTTCTACTTGAATTGATTCATTTTGATTATTAATATTCAATTCTTCTTTCATTACTTCTTTATCTACAAACCTTCCTGAAGAAGCCGTTCCATACAAAATATATATGTAAATTTAATCGAATAAAGGTAAAGACCTCCCGCCATGCGGGAGGGGGTACTTAGTTTGCCATGTAGGGCGTTTCAATAATACACACTATATTTTTCAGTTGAAGACGAGAATCCCAGCAATCAGTAAACGTTAAATAAATTTTATAATAAAAAATTAATTGAGTTTGGGAATTTTCATGTTAGTAATAGTTCTTCGTATTTTTAGGAGTTGCCTTCATAGTATGCAAAGAAAAGTTAGAGAAATTGAGGAAGAATGAATAATCTTCCTTTCTATTAATCAAAAAATAAGTGTCACGAAACTTATGACTACGGAAGAACAGAAAGTATAAGAACAAGAAATACTTTCGGAGGAATTTTATTATGACAAAATTAATTACAAGTCAAGAAACATTTATTATTGACGCTAACGTTCGTGAATCTCACATGAACCGTGTAGAGGTACTGGAAAAGGTGAAAGGCTTGCTACTATTACCTAACTTAGAAATGGCAACTACGAAACAAGTTGCGGATTTTTACGAAGTAAACCAAAATACGCTACGCCAACTAATCAAAGAACATCGTGACGAACTAGAACAGGACGGGCTACATTATAAGAAATATGCTGAAATTAAGGCGTTAGGTAATCTCACGCCTAAACTGAATGAACTAAATGCATTAGGTATTAGCCGTGCGGGGGGAAACGTATTCCCACGCCGTGCAATCTTACGCGTTGGTATGTTACTTCGCGATTCAGAAATTGCAAAAGAAGTTCGAACTCAATTGTTACACATCGAAGAGAAAGCAACAAGTGAAGCTAAAGTCGCGGATATTGATGAAGAGATACAATTACAAATGGCGATAGGACAAGCATTTATGTCGGGCGATATCAACGCACTGGCACATGCTTCTGAAAAATTAATAGATTTTAAAAGTCGTCATATTACTAAAATTGAAAACAAGTTACAAGAACAAAAAACGGTAATTAAAACGTTAGCAAAAGAAGAAATGCGGTATAAAACTCCTGAAAAGATTCTTCGCAAGCTTGTTAATCGTTATTCTGTAGTTATTCACGGTACTATTGGGACAAATAAAGGTTGGCAAGACCTTTGCAGTCATCTTGTAAATAAGTTGGAGAAAGGAATTAATCTGAAGTCTCGAAGAACTAACGCGAGAAGAGGTAACCCTAGGGCGTCGTATATAAGTGTCATCCGTCCTGAAGAATTTGAAATCATTATTCCTGCAATGGTGGGAATATGTATGAGTAGTGGAGTGGATGTTTCCGATATCCTGAAAGATGCTTAAAGACAAAAAAACCGCGATCTGTGAAGTGAACCCGAATAGTGGTACATGAAAAAAACACCTCCTGAATTCG
>OVBJ01000132.1:0-96967 GCA_900406535.1 Noccaea bulbosa | reverse complement strand
CTTTTCTTCTTGTTTGGTTGCTTCTTCCTCACGCTTTGGAATTTCCAACAACATGGTGCTTTATTTCCCATGTCAACTATACAATCATATATGCATCCATATTCATCTAGAGACCGACCTGGAATCTTCTAATTTCCTGGTTTTCAAATGCTTTAGAGTAGGGATTATCAATTTATCATTGTAGCTAACCGATCCACCTATGTTATGCTGATGAAATCTGCCACCAAGAAGATTGAGTAGTGTAGTTTTGCCAGTTCCAGAAGGTCCAATGAGAGCTAGAAGCTTCCCTGGATATGCTGAGTCACTAATCCCATTCAGGATGCTCTTTTCTGATGAAGATGCCATTCCTTTGGTCACTACCTTGTATGTGATATCTATGAACTGCATAGCACAAGATAAGAATTGATTTGGTCAGTAAGTTTCGCATGTAAAACTCCCCCTATCTTATGACTTTTGCAAGAACGCCATTAATTTTCCACAGAAAGACAAGACTTAAAATTATCTCAGTTTTTATACAAGACAATACCAATATAACCATACCCTTTTGGTCCAGCATGGATGTTGCCGATAACCAGTAAAATGTAGATGAGCCTCCTAAGCATGACTTTTGGGCACCAAAGTTAGACCAACAAAGAAGGCAAAACAGAGGTTTCCAATGTCTTAATGCAATGATGAAGATTATTCATTCTACTAGTAAGATTCATTCTTGTTGATTAGGAAACATCATATGAGATACAAAGGACCCACTGAAGTTGGACTGACCAATAGCAGCAAAAATATAATATATTTCTATGGACTTTTTGGGTGTTGATGATTTACATACATATCTCCATTATTGCCTGCGCTCAGATAGAGAGAGTATCATAAAGATCAATTTCCCCTGTTTCCCACAAAACTGTCTATCCTCAGAAATGGGTTACCTTGCGTTATATTGGAAAGGTTGGTACACGCAATTTGACTAGATACGTTAGTATCTTCCACGAAATTTACTCTCGTGGTTATCATGGGCGCCATTTCTTATGAACCATCCCCAAGTAATTATTCTAATTATTTATTTTCCGTATTATTTTGCTATCAAAATATTATTTATAGTTTCCATTATTCATAATTGAGTCGCAGGGATGGGGGTAAACGCGAGGCCTACGACTTGCGACTGTAACCAGACGTTGGAGAGTCATCACCAATGTTTGCACCCGGAGATTCTGATCTATAGCAAAATGTTACGGTTAAGTTAAAATGTGATCATTAATATATATTTCTATTTTATGTTTGGATTTAAGATGAAGTTGGAGGTGCATTATTCAGTATTTATGCCCACCCGAACTCCACCAATACAAGGCGTGTTCTCGCCCTTGTCCACGAGAAAAACCTTGCTACCATACGCATCCTCATCGACTTGAAAACCGGTGAACAGAAGAATCCAGCTTTTCTTTCTCTCAATGTAAGTTTCACCTCTACATAGATTACTTGTGATTCAAGAATTGTTTTAGGTCTTAATTAAGGCTACGAACTAAAAGACCACGTTGTGATCTACATAGATTTATGATTAGATACATCTTACGTCCTGTGTTTGATAAATTGTTTATTGATGCAGCCATTTGGTCAAGTCCCAGTTTTACAAGACGGTGGTTTGGTGTTGACTGGTAAGTTTTTATGAACATTTGTTTTCGATTTTAATTTGGATCAACTCTGAATATAAATCAGTTTTCTTTCAGAATCCCGAGCTATATCATAATACATCGGCGACTGTTCGTAGAACAAGAGGCACACAACTCCTGAATTACGAAAGCCACAAAACAATGTGGAACACACAAAAATGTGGGTGAATATTGAATCTTCTGAGTTCGATCCACCCTCATCGATACTGGTTTGGGTAATTTTCAAATAAACTTCTGAATGTTGTAAAGTGTAAGAATAAATCTTCTGAAATCGATGAATTGAAACGAGCCAGCAATATTTTTTCTATTTGTAAACTAATCATCCATATTATAACGAGCCAAAAAAAAATCATTTACATTATTACTTCTTTTTTTTCTTGTTCATATGTTTACAGAACCATAAAATTCTCATGAGTGAAAATTCATTGACATGTGGGAAATTGTGAACCCAGCATTGTGCATGCTACCTCCATTACCTGATAAAACCCATTAAAGTTTAGTACTCCACACAATTTGTCTCTTCTGTTGTCAATGTATTGAATTAACAATAACAATAACAGGAATGAATTTTCCTTAACAAAAAAAACAGGAATGAATTTTCAAAATGATTGATTCTAACTAAAGCTCAAAAAAATAAAGAATTTAGAAGAACAAGAAGAAAAAAAAAACCCCTTTAAACCGAAGACACATTGAGTTAGAGAAAAAGAAAATAGCAAGTTGTTTTGATCAAGCAATATGACTCACATGACGGCTTTAGAAAAAAGAAAAGGAGCACTTTGTGATTTCATATTTTATAAATGCGCGCCCAAACAATCATACCAAAGTTTGTTAGAGAGACTTTGTCTCCATTCTCACACGTCTATACTTTTTCCAAACCTCCTTGTTTATTTACTTTAAAGACTTATCAGAATACATTTCTATAATCATAATTCAATTATCTTTTTCTTTAAATATGGAAGAAAGCGCACACACACAAAATTCCCTAAACAACCAAAGTTATTCTAGCTTTACACTTTTTTATTAATGTTTAAAACAAAACATTACAAAACAAAAGACTTTGTAATAGTGGTATGTTTTTGTTTAAAATTATATAATTTGTTAAAATGTCAAGATCAGATAATTAAGGACCAAAATTAAAAGGGTTAAGATTCATAAAAAATATTAAAAATTAGGATTTTTATCTTTAGTTAAACTATTTCATATTTCTATTTCTGTACTAAATTTTAAAACCTATCTATATGTATACAATATTAACCTAGATTCTAACTAAGGAAATTACATAGAAAAGGTTTTGATTCCATAATATCAGTCCGAGCTGTGTTTGAAATTGTTTCCATATCTAGGTTTTTGGTTTGATATCTTAATTTTTTGTTTCCACTGCTTCAGGTTATTGTGACTGACTTCCCACAGACATTCTCTGAGCAGCTCTGGGAAGCTAAGAAGATGATTGGGAAGCTAAGAAAATGATTCAGTAAGGTTTTCTAGTTGTTTTCGTTATTATATTAATTTTGGTTTTTTGTTTGTTCTTGTAGTCTGATACCGAGAGCAGGCCCGGCTCTAGGGGTAGGCCAATGGTGCCTGGGCCATGGGTCCATCTTAAATTTCCAAATTTTCTTAAGAGAAAAATGCTCAATTTTTTTATATTTCCAAATTTTCTTAAGAGAAAAAAGCCCAATTTTTTTATATTCTTAAAATTTGTATATAAAAGGGCTCAAAATATTTTTTTTGCCTAAGGCTTAAAAAAAAACTGAGCCGGGCCTGACCGAGAGCATTGAGTAAGAGTAGGGCTCTCTTGCGTTGGGAGCAACAGAGGATGGTCACAAATGCCATTCGATTCCGGTGACTAACAAGCCCAACTGAGCTGCTCAAGTTCAAATCTACAAACAGTTGTCATCGTTTAAGTCTTTACAAACTGTTTTTGGTTTATCTTTTCTGAGATGATATACTCATCATCTTTTATATATGTCTTTACAAACCAGTTTTTTTTTTTTTTTTTTGCATATTTTCTGATTATATACTCATATATATCATCGTTTACGTCTTTGTTTCAGATAAAGCCGTAAGAAGGAAAACTTTTTAAAATTCAAATATTTTAAATCTCTTTTTTAGACACAATGCAATTTTATCATATTTATTACATACACGAAGTGTCTTATATTTTTAAAAAAAAAAAATCCTAGGCCAAAACATTTATCACTCCGAAACCACTTTAATTTGTTAAACATATAATATGAATATACTACACAGTACACACTATGCAAATTTTACGATAGGAACACTCAAGTAGCAATTGTGTAGGACCTAGACTCCCACATTTTCTGGATAGAACCAATCATACACGAAACTCATTGCTCCATCGGGGTTCACCAAGAGCTTTAACGACCGGGCTTAATGCAGGAGCCAGTGTATTCCTTAGTTTGTCCGTCATAGGGCTGTTCTGTAAAAACAAGAATCCAAGCCGTTAGTGAGCTCGATATTAGTACATAAACGTTCTGTAATTTTTTAAAAAGCAGAATAACACTGCACTGACATGATTCCAAAGATTTATATGTTTTAGAAAGATGAATTCAAGTGTTTAACTTATACCTTGAGTTGATTTGTGACAAAAATGCTTTAACAGGAAACCAAAAAGTCAAGCTCTACATCCGAACAGAGCGGTACCTCTAGTTTTGCAGTCTTTGTTTTTGAATGTATGAGTATGGTTTTCATCAGCACACACCTACATAATCACAGAAACAGAACAAAAACAACAAAAAGTGAAAAACTCTATACATGACTATGAGGTTCAATCAAGCGAACTCGAGCGGAAGCAAAAACCTTTTTCATCAAGCGGAAGAGATAGTTGTAGCATCCGAAGAAAACATGTAGTCCCATGTCGATATGGATGTCCTCGAGTCATATCCCACCTGAAACAATAACAAAAAAACTTAACATTTTATATAACCAAAATAAAAGGTAAACTACCTAAAAGCAACGATTAAACACCTCGTGACCCTGATCCAGAAGCTCTACAGCAGTTGACACTCCTGCAAGTCTAGGTCCTACACAATTGCTACTTTCAGCTTCCGAGGACATAGGCCCCTCTGGAGGGAAATTTATAGCCAGTCCATTTAAAAGGTAAGAGAGGACTGTCCTCGTATTTAACTTTTGGTCCAGCGTGTGTTGCCGTTAACTAGTAAAGCGTTTGTTGAGCCTCCTAAGCTTGACTTCTTGGGCACTAAGGTTAGACCATCAAAGAAGACAAACATAGGTTTCTAATGTCTTAATGCAGTGGTGGAAGATTATTCATCCTACTTGTGAAACATTTAATGGGTTACTTCTTATTTGAGGGCTTAGAAGTTAGAACCAACTACAAAAATCTGAAGTCGTAAATATCATTATTTTTGTAAGAAAATGTTGCAAACTAACACAAGTAACTCAGGCTTCCAAATGCATTATGCTCTCAGAAATATCGCAATAACCATATGCAAAGAATCGGTCTCAAAAGGGCGGTCCAGCAATGGGCTTAATGCAACACCTCCTACCATCTTACTAGTCTCCAAATCGAAAAGGATGTGCAATGACAAGTAAGTATTAACGAAGCACCTAATGACACCCTCACGACTGGTGCCGTGAATGGACAAGTCACCCTGGATGAGGATACGGATTTGTGAGATAGGCAAAACAAAAGTCTTCTTGTTCGACCATTGACTCTTCCAGGCATCCTCCACAACCCACAAGTCTATACTACCTTCGCTCGAGAGACGGGTGTAGTCAAAGACAGCAACTTTTCCTCTGTACTTCATTAGATTGGTGGCACGAGTGTCCCACGTGATGCCAGCTTCAAGTGGTAATTCAATCATATTGAAACCCTCAGAGCTCATGTCAAAACTCACAAGCACACATGTACTCTCATCACCAGTCCAGGCACCATAGTACAAAACGCCGTCGATGGAGATACCTTGTGAGTAAGGACGATGAGGAGCAACGCTTTGGGTGGTATTGGTGCTCCTCCAAGAAGCTCCAGGACCAAGTACCAACACCTGATGCTCCCATCTCATGACCTTCTCTTGTGTGATCCCCCAAACTAAGCTAAGCACTTTGTATTCGTCCTGAATAGGATCGTATCCAAAGTTGTTCCACATATTGGAACCATCTTCCACAACAAGGCTCGATTTAAATAATGGCAACTCCACGTGTTGCTTGGTGGTGACGTTACATATCCGCAATCTTCTCCCTCCAATTCTGAAACACATCAAGCCGCGAAGAGCGTTCACGAGGCAGCCTCCCACTCCCGGTATGGTCACGTCTCTGTCGAGTGCACAGACTTTCTCGGCCAAGTTCTTAGGCAATGCTGAGAGCAATGCGTGGCCGTCCTTGTCCACTAAATACATGAACAGACGACGTTCACGTAGCGGCGATGGAGCTCTAAGGAAAAGATTAGTAAGATAACGAGAGGAGATGATGGAGGACCAGAGCTTTGAGACGCACTTGAACCTCATCAGTGAATTCGCTGGCAATCTCGCCAGGATCTCCATCAACACATCCTCAGGGAACCCCGGAACGCCGACGGCTAAAAGTCTCCTAAAGCATTGTACTTTATGAAACAGAACATAACTCAATTTAGAGCATCTCCATCGTTTTAAGATGGTTTTAATCAATAAAAGGGAATTAAGAAAATAGAAAAGAAAATATAATCAATAAGAGAAACTGCAAGAGAACAGTTTTGTCTTTCAACCCTTTGCTGAATGCGTGTGTGAACGCCAAGAAGTTCAATTTGGTTAAAGACATCTTCAAGGAGTTGTCTCTGCGGCTGAAGCAAT
Source organism: Noccaea bulbosa (assembly GCA_900406535.1). Classification (NCBI taxonomy): domain Eukaryota; kingdom Viridiplantae; phylum Streptophyta; class Magnoliopsida; order Brassicales; family Brassicaceae; genus Noccaea; species Noccaea bulbosa. The sequence goes on along the minus strand of OVBJ01000132.1, from coordinate 90,507 downwards.
CATGCAGATATTCACCTTCAATTCTTATCCCTCTCGTGGCTGAGAGTTTGTCTAAACACGCTAAGATTTATTCATTTGTGATTTGGCCAATGTAATCTACTAATTGTTGATCCTTTTAACAAATATAAATGTCTACTAATTGTTACTATATTTGTAAATATAAATTCACCAATTTTGTAAAATTTGATTTTTTTGTTAAGAACTAAATAAAAAGTTTTAGGGATGGAGGAAGAAAAAATTAAGAAACTAGATAAAAGTTATTAGCATTGATTTGTATGAAAATTATTAATAAAAAATAGTAGTTTAGAACCAAAAAGATGGTTTGAGGGATGGAGATGGTATTATCCCAAGATCGAAAGGAATTGTATACTATTTCCCTTTTTCACGCATTAATTATTAATCCTAAATTGTACTATCATTGCCCTTTTTCACGCAATGACTATTTATTACCTTTATGCTGGCTTGGCAATAAAAATAAATACATCCTTGGTAAAAATGAGATAAATGGCTAAATAACAAAGTTTCAAAGGTTTAGTGTCATCAAAAGCAAATCCTGTCAAATGATTATGAGACTGTGATGCTCTTTACTCAGAATCTAGTTAGGAAGCTACACAAAATAGAGAAGAGGAGATTGGTAAATGTTGGAACTTGGGATATGCAATGATTTTGCTTCATGTTCTGAATTGGAATCTGAGATCTCATGTTGGATTTCGGTTTTTTTCACGGTTTCGCTTTGGTTCTAATATTCTCCATGTAGCTCGTTTGGCACAGAGGAAACATAAGTAAAAAAGAAAGTAAAGTCTGCTGCCACATTCTTATGCTATATAGTAAATGAAACAACAAACCAAAACAACGAGCACGGATTACACAATGGAAAAGGGCAAAAAATTCCAAACATATTACAAAATACGGCCAGTAAATGGTTTTAGGTCTCACCACCGGCTGAGACGGCGGAAGTCCATCCTTGGACCAAAGAATCATATTGCAAGAGCAAACAATTTAAAACTACGATTTATCATCATATTACAACGTGCCAAAAAATAATCATTTACATTATTATTAATTTTCTTTTTTCTGTTCACTCTTTTTAACACATGTTTACAGAATTATAAGATTCTCATGTCCTGATTTAATTTGGCCATGTGTGAAATTTCATTGACATGTGGGAAATCGTGAACCCATCATCGTGCATGCTACCTCCATCAATTTGCCTGAAAGATATTGTAAAAGCAATTAAAAATTAGTATTCCAAACAGCGTGTTTTTGCTGTTGTCAATGTACTGAATTAACAACAAGGATGAACTTTCAAAATGATTGATTCTAATTTATAACTAATGCTCAATTAAGTAGATAACTTTAGAAGAGGAAACAAAATAACCCTTACAATCGAAGACAAACTGAGATGGAGAAAAACAAAAAAAAATTTGGTAAGCTGTCTTTATCAACCAATATGACTCACAGCCTCGCAGGACGGCTTTAGAAAAAGAAAAGAAGCACTTTGTGATTTTCATTTTCACTCTTAACATGGGATTCTTCGTCGGTGGATGATTAAAAATAGTTATAAACCCAAATTATGCCCAAAACAATCATATGATATTGTTGAAAATTACATTATCATACCAAAGTTTGTTAGAGAGACTTTGTCTCCATTCTCACACGTCTATACTTTTTCCAAATCTCACTTGTTTACTCAGTATTCACTCTCTCATTGAAAGACTAATTAATTTTATACTAATCATAATACCTTTCTATAATCATGATTCAGTTATCTTTTTCATTAAATATCGTAAATTCACACACACAAAATACCCTAAGCAACTAAAGTTATTCTAGTTTGCAATAATGTTTAAAACAAAACATAACAAAACAAAAAACTTTGTAATAGAGGAGGTATCATGTATTTGTTTAGACTTAGATAATTTGTGGTTAAAATGTCAAGATCAAATAGCCAAGGACCAAAATTAAGAGTTATTAAAAGTTGATTACCTCTCCTTGGTTTAGCGGCTTTCTTAACTACTGGAGCGGCGGATTTCTTCTCGACCGGAGTTTCTTCCTCCGGGAACAAAACGCCGTCAATCCCTTGAACCGAAATACGTCCATCGGTATAGATATCAGGATCGAACAAATAAGCCGAACCGTCACCGTGACCGAATTTAACCGAACCGTCTGCCTCCTGAGCATCGACCTTGTGAGGAAACCGGAGTGAATCATACCGTATTTTCCCAAACCGGCGTACGGAATTGTACATACTCTCCTCGGTTTGGTACTCCGGTATGATGTGGTAATACACGATTTGCTCTGGAGCTCCCGGTTCGCTCAATTGGTCTGTAGTCAGCTTAGCCATAGCTTCGTCGTTTGGAGCCAAGACGGTCAAAACGTAGCCTTCCGACACGAGCCGACCCATCTCGGTGGCTAGAGAAGTGAGATTGACGAGAATATCCGCCATTTCGTTATAGCCACCGTAATGGAGAAGCGTGTGGATGAAATCTTTTACTTGTGCCTCTCCGTCGAAATGGTGGCGAGGCCCGCCAGGTCCTGGCGCCGGAGCCGGAGCGAGCGACGGACCTGGTGACATTGCGTCGTAAACAGGGAGAACCGGCGGAGCTCCGGCGGGGATCGGAGGAGGTTTTTTCTTGAGACGGTGGGCTCTCGGGTCGACTTCCGGTGCTCCTTCCGGTAACACGGCGGAGATTGATCGGAGATTACGACGGCGGTTGAAATCTTCTTGCACGGAGCGTGGGATTAAGAGACGTTCGATTCCGTGGATGATTCCGTCGGGTCTGGTTAAATCGTCGGGCTGGGTGATTTCGGCGGAGTTGACTTTTCCGGTGGTGAATTGGAGGTGGTCGTTGGAGAGTGTTCGGTGGCTGACGGCGGCGGAGTTGGAGAATTGAGGAGAAGTGATTCTTTTTGGGAGAATGTGGAACATTAGCAGAGATTGTAAAGATTTGAGGTTTTTGGGTTGGAGCAAGAAAGATTTGAATTCAGGGTCGAGGTTTCGTTCTAAAGCTTCGTTACGAGGAGCGAAGATTGTGATGTTGTGATGACCAACGGCTTCTTCTAAGGTTTGGAGGAGAAGAGCTTTCTCCACGAGCTCTGCTAGCTCGGTGTAGTGTGAGTCGAGGAGAGCGACGAGGACGGAGTTGGAGTTTATTTGACCCGACCCGGGTTTATCGGGTAATGCGGTGGCAATGGAGGCAGACAAAAGGAGGAGGAAGAAGAAGAGCTTGGATAGACCATCCATGGCGATGGAGAAGGGAGGAGAAAGAAATTAAGTGTCGGCGAGTTGAAGAAAGGTTTTGAGTTTGTTTGGTTTTGTGAGTTGAGGAGAGGTTTTGAGATGGTGATGTAATTGTGATTNTTTTTTTTTCTTTTTTTTTTTTTTTTTTTTTTGGTTTGTGTTTTGTTTTCTTGATTATTTATTTAATGATTTTGGGTGGGTGGGTTTAATGCTTTTCGCTCATTCTGGTCCACAGGGGAAATAGATGCATAGTGACGTCATTTGAGCTTGAAGCCAAGGGTTCAGCTTTTTCGACAACTCTGAGCTCTGTGGTCTTTGAGTTTGAGCCTCGTGTCGTGTCGTCTGTGTCGGTTACTCAAGTGCACAATTCACGTTGCCTTCAACTCAAAAAGAACTTTCCGTTTTTGTCTAATAACAAGAAAATAAAACATTTGACGATGAAATGTTTGATTTCACAAATAGAAATGATACCCATATATGTTATGGTCATCGTGATGATGGATGATGAGCTGATTAATTAGCTTATGGATAAATTGCTAGTATTAGTTGGTTTCGAAGTTAACGTGAATAAATTCGCATGATAAGTATTTCCAGACTTACAGTTGAGTATTCGGATTTGTAGAATTATGGTTATGTTATGAATGTGTATTAAGTTGAATTGAAACGCTAACATTATTTAGTGTCATAAATAAGAGGAGGACAGGGAAAGAAAGGAGAGATCACGGGCACATCAAACAAAGTGTCGGTGTGACTGTCAGAAACTCAGAGGGAATTAGCATGGAAATATAATTAAATATTACGATGACATATTGCCAAAAGAATTAAATACCCTATAGTTTGTTGACAACCCAATAAATAAGAATTAAATAGCCTATAGTTTAATATGATTGTGAATACTACCCGCCTGAACACCATTCTATTTTCCTTATTTTTTTAGTTTCAGTCGCCACTTTTGAGATGGAAATATAATCTCAAAAGAGTTCAAGAACAGCGGATTGTTTTCTTTCAAAATCATTGATTTGATGATGTGATCTAAATGTTGTGTTTGTTGAATCAAAGAATCCTCGCCTGTAACCCTTCGAATAATTAAGATCTTCAGTTTCTCAAAGCATTTCAATCTATATCTAAATTGCTTTTCGTTTGCACTTACTTTTATGTGTAATTTATAATCGTATATCGCTCTTTAGTGTTTTGGTGAGTAGTCGTCTGTGTAATTGTATTCTATACACAGTTACAACTTACAACCGCGCATCAGTCTAAGCATCAATTTAAATTAGTTATAATGAATAGCCAAGTCGTAGAATTCTAGATAATTTGTCATATTGGTCAAGACTATATATAAGCTGAAAGGGACTATAGATTTTTGCCATTGCTAAAGAGAAAAACTTGGAGTTTACACAACCATGTTACAGGGATTAGAGATCAATCATAAAGGGATTGTTAAAATGCAATATACAGCATATAGCATATAATTTTCAATGTGTAGAATGTAAAATCTTCTCATGGAAATATGTCAACCTTAGTGTTTACGCCAAGCCTTAGTTAGAGTACGCATTGATTCTCTTACGTACGTGCCTTAGATCTTGAAACCGAAAAAAAACGGCGACGTTTCCACTGCCGTTAGATTATTCGTCGCCTTCAAACATATACCTTTGTCTTGAAGCTCCTATCAAAGCCAACAATAAAAAAATAAGCAAACAAAAGATAAACGCGTCTCCAAACCACAGGTTTTCTGATCGAGAACTCATGACCAAACATTTTACAAATTTTTAACTAGAAGCTTCATTAAAACCANAAAAAAAAAAAAAAAAAAAAAAAAAGAATCCCGTGACATGAAATTGTACTTCGATTACATTTTAATAAATACACAATGGTTGATATAGTGAAAAAAAAAAAATCACATTGTTCTATTGAGGTTATGCTAATGTTTTTGATTTAATGTTTGCGTCTAGTGATTGAGAATTTCTATAAGTATCTAGAGGTATCGGTTCAAATCGTATAACATATTTCCCACGTACATCGTCAAAGACTATGGCCTAAATCTTGGATTCAAATGGTATACTATACATATGTACAAGCTGTTGCGAATGAGTGATTCTCTTCAACTTTTTGGATGGTCCGTGTATCATGATCCTAGTCATGCACCTTAGATCATCCAAATTTATGAATTGTTAGGTTCGATCTATAAATTTTGGTATGTAAACAAGTAAAAGGGATGGCCATGTGTTAATAGCTAGATGGAATAATATTGTGTGTTTACTTTTTTAAAAAGTCTTTGTCAAGGATTTTCTTAGCAGGAAATAAAATTGAGTAAGCAATAATTCAAGAAGAAACTGCTTAGGAGTCTTCTCTGCTAGATGTTAGATGCGAACTATATGGCCAATTTTGATTTGGAAGATCTTACAATTAAATATACATGCGAGTTCTCTATAAAATCAAAATTTTCTTTTTGGACTACACTATGATTGCTTCATATTACTTTTTAGAGAAAAATATAAAATAAACGTGTGTATGAAATTGATGCGTAAGATATTTGGATCATGGCATTTAATGGAACAACAGACATTTATATTTCAGACAGCTAATTGGTCTATGATCTGGGCACATGCACATAATAAAACGTAAGACAATTTGAAAAAAATTGCATAAAAGAACTAACGCTATTCAGTGAAATACGGAGTATTATACTATTCCTTTTGTGAACAACACTGAAATTTTATATTTTTCCTCTATTTTATAACCTAATGTCATGTTGACAAAATTTTAAAATATTACACACCCAGATAAATTAGATAAGTCAATTTGTTAAATTATAATGCATTTAATTAATTCCTTAAGAAAAATGAAAGAATCTCTTCTAGAGTCGTGCTAGTGAAGAATAGAGGTAACTTAGCCAAAAAAAATTGAAGAAAATAATGTCCTATTAAGGACGAAGAAACAAAATATTGCGTCATCATGGCGGTAAAATCTGATTATCGTAGTACCACTGGAACCCCGTAATTCAGCCAGATCAAGGTTTATATCATCTTTTAACTGTATTATGCGGATTCCGGTTTGAAAATAGTTAGATGAAAAAGGACATTGTGTCATTGACTCCGATGCATCTGGTAATAGCGGATTAAATGAGCAATTCGATATTCATACAAGGGCCAACCATAAATAGGTACTATATAATCTATATGTCGTGCCAAAACAATATATATTGACGGAGAGCAAGATTATGAAATTGGAAATATAAATGTGATAACTTTGCTACTGATCACAACTTTACATGGCTTGTTCTTTTTGCTACATAACTTGTAGCAACAGAGAGGGTTCCCATAGACTTTTCATTTCATCAACAGGGTAGGAAAAACTAAACTGCATCGTCTATATAAAATTTTCTATGAAAATGAATTACCACACAAACACAAAACATTAAAATTACAAACTCAATTAGAAAATGAAGAGAATTAAGAAAATGTCGCATTAAGATTTCTACGCATTGGTAGGAGACCAAAAAAAAAAAAAAAAGAAGGAGAATGCTTCTCTATATTGTATGCTGTGGTGTTATAGGAATAATATACAGCTGAAAAGAGAAAAGCTTCCCAAACACATAAACACAAGAACAAAAAAAGACTTCTTGAAAGTCTTTTCCTCGATTGAGATGGTTTCCAAAAAATTGGGCCTTAACCCATCACCAGCCCACTGTATATAAGAAACAAAACGCATGATTATGACATTGGAGTTCTAGAAATAAGCTTGAGTTATGATGGTGATAATCTCCTCTTAACGAATAACGGAATAAGAAGCTTCTAATTGATTAGTCCCTTTTACCCTCTTTTTATGTCGTCATCCTCACTTACTCCTCTTTACGGGGTGATGCAGCATGCAAAATACAATTACAAGAACATAGCAGCCTAGGAAAATGTTGCTTGAAAAAGTGGACGTATCTGGATGGAATTTTTTTCAAGCAACATTTTCCTAGACTGCTTATAATATAGGACAGAGGAGTATATAAATATATATGGTTGAATAAAGTATGCATGTCGTCACGTTGTAATCGTAATTAAATGAAATGACCAATTCCGTCTTCTCGAAAGCCACATTTTAATTTGGCCTTATGACCCTTCGATTTGTTTACGATACCCTTTTCATTAATTTAAAGACCACGTTTCTAACCAATTGGTGGTATTAACAGTTTTTTATATACTCCAAATCTTTGACAAATCTTGAATGTTTAATAAGTCTTTAAGGCTCTTCTCTGCCACTATTTTTTAGTTTTAGTTTAGGCTTGACTCTCTGAAATGTTGCGTTCATACGTTAATGCAAAGATAACGTAAAGTATTTAACCGTGTTTTGTAGTGTAGTTAATTAACTGATTAAAAAGGTATTTGCTTCAACGTGATGAGACCTGAGTTCAGAGTTGGTTTGTCTCGGGCCTCTTCTGCTAAAAATCAGTTATAGTTCCTAGTTCAATAAGATCACGGACCAATATTAATTTCTTATCCAGGTTTTAAGTAATATATCCTCATATATTCTCAGTGGAATATAAATAAATCGAATGAATGAACAATTATTTGTTATACTACTAATGTGATGAACATGCACTAAAAATTAAATTCCTACATCTTCTTTAGAAAACACATTGTAAATTTTATAATATTCACAAGATGAAAATTATTTACTAAATATAGAAAATAGTATTTGATTTAACAAATAGTGAAATTTAAATCTGTAAGTTTTAGGTAAATATTGGCACAGTTCTTTTTGTCGGATTTGTAACTTCAGAAATGACATAAAAAAAAAAAAGACAAAGAGATCTGATTGTGTACAAAAGTGATGATTATGTATCATAAACAAAAGTCACTAATAATATTTTATAGATAGGATAAAGTCACCTTTAACTCAATTTAAGTTTAATTTAGTAGTCTTAATAATTCGTTACTACGTCACTCTACTGCACAACCAATCATAGTCATAGGTATCATTAAGTTATTTAAAAGCCAGCGAATCATATGTATGCAATTGTATAAGTAGGCCCTTAAAGGTTTAGGCCAAAATCACAACATATGATTTTTTGAACAAAAGTTACAAAACTTAAAAAGTAATTAGCAATCAAATTTCGTATTTGCTTGCACAAACAAAAATATTTACAGGTAAAACCCTCCAAAAAATAAAGGAAAACAAATTAAAAATATCGACCCTGTGAAAGACCTGCCCAGATTCAGATGAGAGAAGAAATCCGAAAAATTAATTACGAAATCAAATCACAAACCAATGAATAATTTACAGACGACTCTTTTTTTTTTTTTTTTTCATTTCAAAGACTTCAAATAGTTGCCGCCATCTTCAATTGCTTATCGAATTTGGCTTTGGAGGAGTGTCTCCGGCGATACTCTTTGTTATTCCCCGACGGCTCCACCACATCCGCCGCGAATCTCACCTTCTTCTTCATCACCACATTCTCACGCGATCCTGCCAGAGAAAAAAAAACGATTTTCCCCCAAATTCTTCAATTTCCATAATCAATTTTCGAAAAAAAAAAAAGAAATTACAAGAGATGGAGAAATGCAGAGACGTACGGATTTCGAATTCGAATTTCTCCATGTATTCGGAGAGGAGACGCTTGTGAAATTGACTCGCCAGAAAGACAACGCTTCCAGAGACGGCGAAAACCGCCATGAATCCTAAGGAACTCTCCATAATTCTCTCTCTAGGGTTTAATATCTTCTATTATTAATCGGTGGATCGATCTGAAATCTGAATAGTCTCCGGTCGACGGATCTCGATCGGGAGAAAGAATCTGGCCGGATTAAGAAGAAAGGAAGGCGAAGGGATCAGGGGACATGATCGCAGAAGAGAGGCGGAGAAGGAGAGAGGAAGAGAGAAATGGAAGAAGCATTGCGAAATGAGAAAAAAAAAAAAAAACCAGAACGACAGAGAGGATAGAGAGAAGGAAGATGGAGTTTTCTTTTTATACACACAGCCATATTTTTATTTTTAAGTTTTTTTTCTTTTTCTTTTTCCTCTTTTGGTCAACAAACAACTCATAGTTATTTTCAATTTGATTCAGTCGATGCGTCATAAATATACAGGATATATATCCAATTAATTAAATGTTTTCCTTTTCTGTATTTTTTTCTTTCTGTAATTGAAAAAGCCTCACCAAGTCACCACCTCTTCATCCTGTTTGTTTTTATCTGAATGATACAAGAACAATTTGAATTTCTCTATTTTGTTTGCTTGTTCTTGATGATGTTTTACCAAAAAAAAAAAAAAAATGTAATATTTGCCTTTCTTTTCTTTAAAATTGGGATAAGGCGGGAGTTCTCAAAGCTACATTTTCAATGTTTATTATTATTATTATTTGTTTTATAGTTACCGTCAACTTGTTTTTTGTCCGATCAGTCACATTTGTTTGGAAACACTTTAGAAAAAAAGAATCTTGTATAAAATGGAGATATAATAATAACTGCCAAGTCTTATATAGAAATAGAATGATATCTCATTTTCATAGATTTGTCCAATGTGTGAAGGATAGGAAGTTGGCTTTCTATATCAAAAACGAACGGATTTGTCATAGGATAACATAAAAATAAAGAGAGATGATGAGGACTATATAAGTCAGGATATAGATATGGTTCATTCTGAGATGTGGTTCCAGTAACATCTACTATGGGTGTGTCGACAGGTGGTGTTCGTTTTTTTTTTGCTTTTTCTTATAATAAAAATGGGTTTAGTTTGATATTGTTTTGTTTTGTAACATTTTAGTTTGGGAAAATATATGATGAACCAGATAAAATATAATATTCAAACTTAAAAAGGAGGGGAATCTTGTTCATAAAATAATCTACTTGCCATAAGAGGTCTATTCATATTGACAAGACAAAAAGATTCAGATCTGTTGACCAAAGTTCTAAATTATAATTAAGGGAACAAACAAATTTTTGTAGTAATCTAAATTTCAATTACATCATTTTAATTAGGCATGATGTGTAACAACGGGTTGCAATTAGTTAATATTTTTAACAGCGTTTATAAGCAACATCTAATGTTACTACTCTCACACATGACTCTCTGAAGCTTTCTATGTATGTCTCATAGTTCTTGATCTCACCACGTCTCAATCTCTCGTACAACAAGTAGAATCTCACAACCTCGTGACCAACATTGTCTGTTTTCCGATTCAAGAACTCAGAAACATCTCTTGGAGAAAGACTTGGACCAAGCTTGAAATGACTAATGGCTTGAATAATCCCATCTGCACACCTCTCGCTTGAATGTATGACCTTTGTGTTGTCTAAAGCATTTTCAGAATGCCATTTCAACAGCTCTTTTTGAGAATTGCTCACCTTCACAAATGCACATAGACAACAAATTCAAAGCAAAGCAATAGAATAAAGAGTTGTAGACGAAGTTAAAATTAATGAGACATACATTAGACACGAAGTTAAAATCTATGCTAAAATTATTTACAAAAAGAATAAACCTATGGAGAATTTCCAACAGAGAGTAACCAAGATAAAGAAAAAAAAAAAAAGAAACATATTAAAAAATATTCTAGCAAAGTCCTAAGAACTTCGGCTTCTTGAATTAATCATATAAGAAACACAATATCAAGAAGAGTACAAAGAAGAATCAAATAAGAGGAAGATGAAGATATCTAACAAAAAAGAACAAAGATGAAGAAAAAAACTGAATAAAAAACCACAAAAATATAACTAAAGAGAAATGAGCATGAAATATAGCAAACTTAAAGAAGAAACCTGAGTCTGAGTCTGATCACTTTGTGATAGTTGCAAGCGATGGTTTGTTCGATTTCTTCAGCAACAAGGAAGCGATCGAGCTTGTTCATTCTTTCATTTTCATTAACCCTTGTGGTGATCCGGCGAAGTTTCTGCTTGAACGTCTTGTAGCTAAAGCTGCTGCTCGTGTTGGTAAGCTTTAATGTTATAAACAAATCTTGCAACCTTTCATTTATCTAACAGCTTTGATGATTTTGAAGGCTTCACGTTGGAAAAATTGATGAATGTTCAGGCTGGTCGGAAACGGAGATATCATGACGATGTGGCCGTGATGGTGATCACTCTCGGAACAGACCAACGCACCTCAAAGGGCTTCTACTACGTTCGTGTGATTTTGATGATTGATGATGGCGACAAATCTTGGTTTGGTGAAATTGTAAATACATCTCTTGATCGTACTTGGACTTTTGAAACTGATGTCAAGTATTTATTTATTTGCTGGTATATATTTTGGTTTAATGTATAGCAGCAATAGTACCGTATTATTGTAGTGGCCGTAGTTTGGGATATCCAAGTTGGTTCTTGCTCTCGGTTTTTGGCCTTTTGCTAATTGGTTAATAGACTACTGGAATAAATGTTGATTTGAGATCTTAATTAATTTATTTACTCGATAATTTTAAAGTCTTCCAAAGGCACATTTATTTTTAAGATAATTTTACTATGTATTTCCATCTTACATCATGTAAAAACGAAAAGAAAAAAACAAGTGTCATTTCAGAAGCGAAAAAGTTTAAAGAAAAAATGGGAATAAAAAAATGGCAATTGACAGCAATTAAAAAAGTGATGAAAAAATGAATTGAACAATTAAAAAACAGAACAATTGATGACATACCGACTTAATGTGATTAAGATGGTTCGGGCATTTTTTGAGCAATTGAACGATTAAAATATCGACTCGTGCATTTTTAAGTATTTGATCAACACAGTTCCACCTGGTTTCTTCATGGAAACCAAATGTTGAAGTTAATACTCTCTTATTTTGTAAAGGAATTTCATCAAAACAATAATCGTTATGGTGCTTACAAGATCTTCCTCAAAGCTCATATGGATCAAGGTGATGCAAAACGTTTCCGTGTATTAGTGGATCATGGTAACAATGATGTTAAATTGGATCTTGGGTTCCCTCTTGCCACACAAGTGAATGAGTATGATATGTTTATAGAAGCAATTCCTGAGGAATGTGATGAGAGGAGCAAATTTTTATACAAAATTAAATTGTCTGACTGGCCAACAGAGAGAGTCTTGAATGATAACATGGTAAGATTTAGAGACCCTCAGTTTTTCTTTGCTCACGACTCATGATCAGTCAATTAGGAATATGTTTGTTTTTATTGCTTTTGCATGCAGGTGTCTACATAACGTACAATGGCTGGGTCAAGAAGAAGAGTACTAAGGCTGGTTTGAGTGAAGGCAAAGCTATCATTAGGAGAGTCCTCAATGGGGATACAGGATACTTGACTCTCCTGGGTCGGGTTACTTGTTCTATTCGTCGAGGCGCCGTTTAGGTGTTCATAGACTATATATATAAGGCCGTCTTAAGTTATTTTGCGCTTTGAACTATTACGCGATAACTGTTTTTCTTTAGTAGAATAATGATGTGAGCGAGGAGATATTTCCTTGGTTTTCTATCAGAAGCAAAAGAAAAAGTTTTGATGTGAACGAGGACATTAGAAATAAGCTTATGAGTTATGATGGTGATTATCTCCTCTTAACGAATAAGAAGCTTCTAATTGATTAGTCCCTTTTACCCTCTTTTTATGTCGTCAACCTCACTTACTCCTCTTTACGGGGTGATGCAGAATGCAAAATACTACTATTATAAGAATATATATAAATATATATGGTTGAATAAAGTATGCATGTCGTCACGTTGTAATCGTAATTAAATGAAACGACCAGTTCCATCTTCTCGTAAGCCACATTTTAATTTGGCCTTATGACCCTCTTCGGTTTGTTTACGATACCCTCCCTTTTCATTAATTTAAAGACCACGTTTACTAATAATAATCTACTTGCCATAAGAGGTATGAATTTGACAAGACAAAAAGATTCAGATCTGTTGACCAAAGTTCTAAATTATAAGGGAACAAACAAATTTTTGTAGTAATCCAATCCAAAATATTTCAATTACATCATTTTAATTAGGCATGATGTGTAACAACAGATTTCAATTAGTTAATATTTTCAACAGCGTTTATAAGCAACAAAGGGTCCATAGCTCAGTGGTAGAGCATTTGACTGCAGATCAAGAGGTCACCGGTTCGAACCCGGTTGGGCCCTCAATTTTTATGAACTTTTTAATTTGTTTTTTTTTTTCCCCATAAACCTTCGGCCAGTCTTATAGGTTCCTTCAGAAACAATTTAAAAAACTTACAAAATCCTATATGAGGGGGAGAGGAAAGACAAATCCTAAAGACTGTTCATATCAATTCACAATGAGTCTCCAAGTTTTCAGATAATCCAGGAAATGTAATCATCCTTCATCTCTGATTCCTCCAACCATATCTGCTTCACTTGTTCCCACACCAAATCTCCTCCCTGCAAAATTCCAAATATCCATCTTCTATTTTCATTCAAGAATCAAGATGCTTAATCAAAGCTCATCTCATCTGAAATCTGAGAACCTAATCATACCTTTGAAGTGAATTCAACAGTCGTTGCGCAGCATTTACGCTCATCATCTGCCAAAAGTTAGCAAATATAAATCATAGGACTTGGCTATAGTATAAAGTCGTAAATGTCAGATTAGCATATTTACCGCATTGCTCCCACTTATCAAACTTGACTATCAATTTCCCAGGAGTTGTGTCTATCAACAGAACCTGATCTACCCAAACCCAAAACCTTTTCCCTTTCTTGTCTCCATGATGCTTCCTCAGCTCATCAATGGCGTCTCTCAGAGATTTCTCTTCACCTGATGGATGCAAAAAGACCGCATCTTTATACTGAAAAAAAATGTCACAAGAAAAAGGTATTAGACCGGTTCCGTTCACAGATATTTTGATTCCCATCTAAAAACATCTAATGTTACTACTCACACATGACTCTCTGAAGCTTTCTATGTATGTCTCATAGTTCTTGATCTCACCACGTCTCAATCTCTCGTACAACAAGTAGAATCTCACAACCTCGTGACCAACATTGTCTGTTTTCCGATTCAAGAACTCAGAAACATCTCTTGGAGAAAGACTTGGACCAAGCTTGAAATGACTAATGGCTTGGATAATCCCATCTGCACACCTCTCGCTTGAATGTATGACCTTTGCGTTGTCTAAAGCATTTTCAGAATGCCATTTCAACAGCTCTTTTTGAGAATTGCTCACCTTCACAAACGCACACAGACAACAAAAACCAGTCAGGTTCTTGGCAAGAATTGGAGGAGAGATTGTGATGACTGATGAGTGTAACATTACCATGACACCATGAACATCAGGAATGCTAAACAGCTCAGCGTCGTGTTCAGAGTCACCACAAGCAAGGGTATTCTCCGGAAGCATTCCTTGAGCCTTTAGCTTCTTGAGAAGATACTCAAGAGCTTCTCCTTTCCCTCCACCTTTTGGTATAACATCAAGATTCTTCCCCCAACTATAGATGATCTTGACATCTAACTGAAAACATAAAGACATTACCATGATCACAAACCAAGAAACAAAAGATCTCACAAGAAACAAGCATAGGAAGATAATTAGAACACTTAACGCCACGTTTCTCCAGCAATTGTGATAGTTCCTTGGTCACTGCCTCACCTTTACCTTCATCAATGTAAAAGCTGACCTTGTGTAGCCTCTGCTCTGTTTTCGGCTGAAGAGTTAGCTCAGGGAACTTGCTGCTTTCTTCCAAGACTATCTCCCGGTTCCATTTATCGCTGTTCAAGGTCTCAACCCAAGCATGATCAGGAACCATGGAGTTTCCAAATGCTATCTCGGTGCCAATAGAGGTAATGATGATGTCAGGAGTCAACAAAGGTTTCTCTTTTCTCAGTTCTTTGTAAAGAATTGGTGATCTTGCAGTTGAGAAGATGAGAAGAGAGTCACGGCGATAAGTGTATTCCCACAATGAATTGAACCTCAGAAGAGATATGTTCTCATGGTCTTGATGATCAACCTGTGAAAAAGAAACTTGAATCATCACATCAAGAAACCTACTGTATTTTGTTTGGCGGAAGAAAACAAAACAGATCCTTACCATGGTATGATCAAGGTCAGAGACGATCATGAGAGGAGGAGGAGACTTCAGCCGCTCCATAATCACCATATAATAAATGTCCTGTGCATTGGCATAGAGGCAAATCCATGGATGATCATAATTTAAACTCAAAACAGATTCACTATTGTTAGAGGATTTAGGATACATGCTCTGTTCTTAGCATTCACAGCAATTGGTAGAATATAACGAGTATGTAATGCAAGACTCTGTAATTTGAGAGAAATCAGACAAAATGTCTAAAGTTCACTAACAATCACAAACCAGAATAAAAATCGATTCTTTTTTTTTCTGGTGCAAATAAAAATCGATTCTTGTTACCAACTTCAAGCACCAAGCACCAAACAACATAAAACTCCCTCATCAACTGCTTCCACATAGATTTACAGGTCCCAAAGGTCCAACGAAAAGCCGTAACAAAACATTTACAAGCAATGCATTTGCCGCATTTCTCTAAGAAAACTCACCAAAAGGAAAGAGAGTGAAACCCAAAATCAAAGAGGAACAAAGTGAAGGATGAAAGAAAACCTTGAGAATGTCGATTCTTCTTCTGCAAGTTGAGGAGGAAACTGAAAAAGGTTTTGTTTTTTTTTGTTTTGTTTTCTTTCTCGAGAAGAAAGAAGGAATATATGAGAGTCACACTAATCGGCGTGTTGGAGTTACAGCGATAGCCCACAAGGACCACGTAGTTAATGCTTACCCCATCCACCCATAAAGCCAAGATATCAACGGTCAGGATGTTTCGAGCATTAAAAAAGAGGAAAGAATATTTGTTTCTCTATTGTTCGTTTCTGTAAGTTCTGAGCATCTGTCAACAATTGAGAGATAGATTCCTCTTTTTCTTTTCACCTCCTAATAACTCCCCAAGTCAATATATGCCATCATTTTTTTTTTTCTTTTATGAGACCAAAGATTGAAACTTTGGGTTTCTTCTTCAAACAAGTAGCTGAATATATACTACTATATTGAGGACTCTCTTATTAGTGGAGTCTAAAGTTGAGTTTACCACTTCAACTAATTTTAGTTAATACAATGCTCAATAGAATACCTTAGAATTTTTTTTTTTTTTTTTGAATACCTTAGAATTTGATGGAGCTTAAAGATTCTAAGATCCATTAATTATAAGAATACCACCATATTACAAATTATTCATCATCTTTTACGAATGTTCATAATTTGAAGTGGATTATCAATAAGCTTACGGAAATTTGAAATATGTTGAGAGCGCATCATGTAAATTTGCCAAACGTAAATACAATAATAAGTTTTTATTTATTTATTATATACATATTAAGTGAGAAAATAATTTAGACTTAAGTTGAAGTGTGGAGCTTCATTCTTCGAAGAGAAATGTAGGCTAAGAGACGGTAACCAATAATCATAGCAACAAGAGCACTCACTTCCTTTAGACCACTCTCTATTTCCTCTCCATTTACGTTTTCCATTATTTCTTCGTATTGAACCTTCACTAGGAGCTTGTACGTGTGGTAGTTGAATGACATGTAACGTATCCAAGCAATAAAAACCGGAACTTTCTGCCAGAAAGAAGAAGAAGAAGAAGAGTGTCAATCAAATACATTAGAGTTGCTAAACTCTTCTATTTCTAAGTATTATGAATTGCACATGGATCTTCCAAGCAACGAAGTCGTTGTAGTATAGTGGTAAGTATTCCCGCCTGTCACGCGGGTGACCCGGGTTCGATCCCCGGCAACGGCGTAAGTTTTTTTTTTGCGTGATTTTGTACCAGAAAGTTGTATATATATATTTACCTTGACGAAGTAGCCACCAGCAAGCATGAAAGTCATTACAGTTACTGATGCCAACGTTGTGGCCTTCTTCAGGTCCATTAAGCTTGCCCCTATTGCTAATCCAAGTCCCTAAAAACAACATTTTGCATCATCGATTAGTAGCTAATTAGCAGGCATTTTCTGTTTGACATGTCCTTTGTTTATGCGTACACACCTGAGCTGCAACGATGCAGAGGAAGACTGTGAGCACACTTAGGAAAAAAGATTCAGCTCTTAATCTCAATCCAGTCATGAAATATACAACTACCAGGAAAATCACAGGTAATATCAAGTCAAGCGGGAGATCGCTTGTGGTTCTAGCCACAAAATAGGCACTTAATCTATACAAATTTGACTCTCTTTCCTTGCTCAGCATTGCTCTCTCTTGTGGAAACGTGAAGATCGCTGTGAAAACCGGAAAGAATCCCCAGAAAACAGCAATGAAGAAGAGTAGCCCTACCTGAGATCAAAGAAAGACAAGGTAAGAGACTAGCTACAACTAATTTCTAACCCATAAACATGTTTTCTTACCTGATCTTGTAGGCCTTTGGGATGTTGAATATCTGATTGCCACCAGAGTAATCCTAAAATGATGGCAGTGGAGAGAACTTGAGAGACTCTCAACCAGCTGAAATAGTCATGTCTTCGTTCTTTGAAGCCTCTTAAGGAAAGTATGCAATACTGTTCCCACCAGCTTAATCCCCATTCTCGCTTGGGACAAGTTATCATCGCTCTAACTTGTTCATCAAGAGGGACTGGATCCATAAGTTTCTTCTTTTCCACGACTTCAAGCTCTGTCTTGTAAGCTTCTTCAAGATACTTTTGTTTCCGCATCAACATCACAGTTTCACAGTTAAATTTTTATTAAATACATTTCTGAATATGTACAAGGTATCTCATCCTTGTCTCACCTCATATACAATTGTAGCACTTGGCTTCTCTCTGCAAGAATTTCTTATCTTCATTTTCTCTTTAAGATCTGAGGGTATGGAGATATCGTTCATGTTTCCATTAGCTAAGTCTAGCAAGAACTCTGCTGGGTTCATGGAGAGTAGAGGAGAACATCCTATGGAAGAGAAGTAAGACATTGCTTCGGATGCTTTCCCAAAGTAAAGCAAGCTTCCTCTGCTGCTGAGAACAACCAGCTTGTCAAATCTGTGAAAGAGCCTACTTGAAGGTTGGTGGATTGTTGTTACGACAGTTTTCCCTGCCTGCATGCCAAACAAGCAAGAACTTGGATATGGTCAAATCCATAAAAAACAGGATTTGGAGCTGTAAAGAGTGGATATCTTACCTTTGCTAGACTTTGTAGCATCTGAACAATCTTTAGAGCAGTAGTAGAGTCCAAACTAGAGGTAGGTTCATCAAGGAGAAGAAGTGAAGGATTAGTCATGATCTCGTTTCCAATACAAACTCTTTTCCTCTCACCACCTGAGACACCGCGCACAAATGACCCTCCAATCATTGTGTCTTGGCACCTAAAACAATCATAGAACTTAAGAGTAAGTGTCTAAGTTTTTAGATGGTACGTAGTAGTATATGGTTATGTACCTTTCCAAGCCAAGCTCCTGTATAACACTAATAGCCCTTTGCTCCTTCTGCTGCTTTGTGAGGACTTTAGGGAGGCGTAAAAGAGCTGTGTAGGTTAGTGTCTCTTTTACAGTTAAGTGAGGGAACAGAACATCATCTTGAGTCACAAATCCAATCCTGCCATGGTGCTTTCCAATGTCATTTGTACGTTATGTTATAAATATTCATCTAGAGACCGATGTGGAATCTCTTAAATACCTGGTTTTCAAGTGCTTAGAATATGGTTTATCATTGTAGCTAACCGAGCCACCGATGTTTTGCTGACTAAATCTGCCACCAAGAAGATTGAGTAGTGTAGTTTTGCCACTTCCAGAAGGTCCCATGAGAGCTAGAATCTCCCCTGGATATGCTGAGCCACTAATCCCATTCAATATGCACTTTTCTGATGAAGATGCCATTGCTTTTGTTATGATTACCTTGTATGTGATATCTATGAACTGCATAGAACGTTGATAAGCATTGATTTGGTCAGTAAGTTTTTCAAGAAAAAGTTCCCATATGTTTTGAATCTTGCAAGGAAACTATTATTTTTTTTCCACAGAAAGATTGGACTTAAATTCTCTCTGATTTTATACAAGACAACACCAATATAACCATACCCTTTTGGTCCAGCGTGAAGCTCTGCTTCACATGTTGCCGATAACCAGTAAATTGTAGTTGAGCCTCCTAAAGCATGACTTTTAGGCACCAGTGTTAGACCAACAAAGAAGGCAAAACAGAGGTTTCCAGTGTCTTAATGCAATGATGAAGATGATTCTACTTGTACAGTTTATGAATATGAGATACAAAAGACCCACTGAGTTGGACTGACCAATAGCAGCAAATTCTAATATATTTTCTATGGACTTTTGGGTGTTGATGATTTAGATACAAATCTCCATCAGTGCCTGCGCTCAAACAGAGAGTACCATAAATATCAATTTCCTATGTTTCCCATAAAACTCTCTATCCACAGAAATGGGTTACCTTGAGATATATCGGAAAGGTTGGTTCTTCTTGAAACTTGACTACACTACTGGTTGCTGCTTCAATATCTTCCACTGCAACACGAATGATAATAAGAACAAGAACCCAATAAACTCCAAGGTTAAACATCAAAAACTGAAATTAGGTGCCGTGTTTATTGGTTTTCTTACAATTATCGTCGTTGCTGCATGATCGTTCTGAAGAAACGATCTCTTCATGTGGCAGAGTGAAGCCAGTGAAAGAGAAGGAAAGTCCAAGGGAAGCACTGGATGCTCGGCTAAGAGCAGCACCACCAGTGAGACCACCAAGGTCAAGAGCAGGGAACGCACTCTTGGCCTTCCTTATGTGTGTGTTCCTTCTGTTTTTTCTGCTGCTGCTACCTTGGCTTGGCGATGATGATGTCCTTGCCATCACATTCTGCTTGCTCCCATGGCTGCTGCCTCCACCATTGCTGAAATCGAGTGAAGTAGACTTTAGAGCTTCCGCAAGTGTCTCAGATTTGGCCTTGACCAAGACTGATGATGATGATGAGGTTTCCTTTTCCATCTTGTTTCCCACACTGTTGTTGGATCAAACCTCAAAAGAATTGTTTTTCTGTTGAACCATTGGTTGACCTTAAAATCTCATGAAAAGGGTTTATTACAACATACCTTGTGTTGGTTTTGACTTTTGAGAAGCTCTCTGTTGTGTTTTTTTTTTTTGCTTGCTTGTAGGAGAGACACACACAAACATCACCTACTTATAGAGATTGGGAATGGGAGCGTCGATCGGTTTACGGAAATACCCTCTCAGATGCACACTCTTTGGCCCATAGACACGTGATAGACATGAGACCATGACCTACCTACGAGCTGATCTCTTCTGGCTCATGCATTTTACAGATACACGTTTTACTTTAAAGAGGAAATGGTCTTATCTTCTTTGAAAACAAGGAAATGGTCTTATCTTCTTTGGAAACAGTTATTAGCAAAAGGCCAAAATCTGACTTTCGGTACAGAGAGCAGAAGGGGGTAGGAGAAAAGCACGTGGATCTTGATCCTTTTGACCAATAAAGATTTGTCTTCTACTTACTATTCAAGTGTTAAGCATTAATGCTGTGTTTATAGAATATGCTCTAAGCACATTCCTAACCAATACTGATTTCATGTTAACTTTACAAGCAGTAACAAAAAAAAACTCTATATGTGATTGATAATCTCACATCACCAAACCTCAGAGATGAATCCCGACATGGATTTCTTACAATAATAAGTTGATTTTTCAAAATAAGTTGAGGAAATTTTTTTTTTTTTTTTTTTAATCTGAAGCTTGAAGTTGTTTTTTTATAATCCGGTTCGAGGTAAACCGAAAACGCAACAACAAACCGAAAGATTTATCAACAGACCGGTCTGCAGACAAGAGTTGGTTAAGATTTTTCTTTGCTTATGTTTTGTACCGAATTGGTTAACTGAAACAGAACATAACATAGTGAGATTAAACTAAACTGTGTGATAGAGAGGATTTGAGAGAGAATATGCAACAATGACGAGCCAGTGATTTCTTCATGAGATCTTTTTTTTTCACTCGTATTATTCACTGTAGAAGGAAAAGAGACAGTTTTATGAAAAAGATAACTAAAAACCAAATGGGTTTTGTCGTCATTGTCTCATTGGGTCTCCAATGAAGATCTCAACATTGCTCAAGGGAAGGGAATGGTTCCTTTAGTAGACTTAAATTATGTTTTGTTTTGTGTTGGTTGGTTCTCAAGACTCTTTGTGTTTTGTGTTGCAGAGTTCATTGTTCATTTCCTAGACAAAGTTGAAACCAAAACTACATCCTTCCGATTTCTCCACTTGACAAAGCTCTTGTGTTCATCATATGTTTCAGTGGCATCAAAGGCAAACAAGTAGGAGATGACAAGTTTGTAGGCGTTATTGATCTTGCAAACATTAACATACCAGAACCTTGATACTCGTGGAATGATCACGTAAACATCTTGCATATGCCGTCTGGAGATTTGTCTGCCGTTTTCTAGAGAAAGCAACTCAGGAGAAAGCTTTGATCTTCAATCTTGTCATTACGTACCTATCTCCAAAGGTTCATATTTTCGAGTTTTATATAGTAGATTTAATCCATCTTCATTCAGTGTTATCACAAAGATTCAAAGATATAATACAATTAGGTAGAGCATACAAAGAATACTCACAATAATTCTGGATATTAGTCCTTATTTTGTCGTAGATCAAACTCAAGCTTTTCCATACAATCTGGAATTCACATCACATTACATCATCAAAAGTGTTTTGTAGCCAAAAGAAAAAAGTGTTCTACCTTGCGCTTAGCCACAAGCGGAGGAATGGCGCCTTCCATACGTCCATGCTCCAATACATTATACATGTGGACAAACACGTTATACTATGATTTTATATTGTAAAACAATCGATCTGACAAACTCAATGTATCTGATGAACAATAAAGTCGTTGTAGTATAGTGGTAAGTATTCCCGCCTGTCACGCGGGTGACCCGGGTTCGATCCCCGGCAACGGCGAATTTCTTTTTTTTTTTTTTTTTTCAAATATTTCAAGAGAACTTCTTACTGTAGGTAGAAGTTTAATAATAAGTCAGAATGTGTGGTAAGAGAGAGGGTTTGCGAGAGAATATGCAGCAATGACAAGCCAGGGATTTTCTTCATTGTGTTGAAAATGCAAATATTGACTCGGATCTTTTATTCTTTTTTCACTCTTATTATTCACTGTAGAAGGAAAAGAAACAATTTTTATGAAAAAGATAACTAAAAAACCAAATGGGTTTTGTCGTCATTGTCTCACTGGGTCTCCAATGAAGATGATCTCAACATTGCTTAAGGGAATGGTGTGCTTATTATTGTTATGACTGAATCACAGTAGAAGAAAAGAGAAAGAGAATAAAGTTTGTTTTCCAGGCCGGAGAGAATGCAGAAAACACCGATCAGTATCCCCAGTAGTCATTACGGATTTCGTCATCAAACTTCTTCTTGAGTTCTGGGTGCTTCTCAAAGTACTCATCTGCAGTCATGGTGCTCAGCTTTTTCTGATTACACAAACACCAACACGATCAGAATCTTGAGGGCAAAAAATATACACAGTGAATCAACAACTTCATACAAGAGAATTTGTTTTCGTGAGGTACTTACGCTGATTTCTTGGACATCAACAATTTCTTTCTCCAGCCGTTCAGACTCCTTGAGCGACTTTTGTTCTGCTTCTTTCAGTTCCACCAACTACAAACATTGCATACAAAGAAAACAACTAAGCTCACTGAATAGACAAAAACATTGTAAACAACCGAGTTTCTAAGCTATTGCTCACCAAAGCATCAAACTTTGGCTTGTATTCAGGGGTAACATTGTCCACGTACTTGGGAATCTCAATGCCTGCAGCAAAACAAAAACACAGCTTCGTTTCTCAAAAGCTTCCCTTTGGTATATCTTCATAGTTCCAACAATAAAAAGAAAAACCAACAACCATGGGAATAGGGAACTATGAACCAGATCTCTCTCAAGGCTGTATAGTCAGGCTTGAGAGCCATAAAGGCAAGCAAAAGACTTTCACTTGATAACTACGCAAAAACTAGCTGAAACGAATTGGTGTATCATGACATATATATGTCAGCATTTTTGCAGACGCCCATGACAATTAGAATTTGCACTAGATTTCAAGATCACACATACGCTCATAGGTTGAGTAAGAAGACAGGTTCTGTTCAACATTAAGATTTGCAGAAAATATATAGAACTTACTGTCATAAGCTTCCTTGTACATGTCCACAATGCCAGCCCCAATACCCTTTCTGTAGTATTCCCAGTTTATGGGTTCAGGTTCCTGCATAAATCAACAATTCAAGACGTAAAACAAGACAATAGAGCAATGGTGATATCTTCGGCAATGGCAATTTAGTGAAATAGTGGCACGATAAGAATTACAAATTCTCAGAGCACAAGTAAGACGAGGCTATCAAATATCAACACAACATGATCAGCACCGGTGACAAAATTCGACATTTCTGATGCAAATGAGCAAATAAACAAAGGCCAGGAACAATGTTTTCCGATTAATACGTCTTAAAGGAAATAGATCTTAACAAATATTCATTTCTGGATCAACTATGGGAATATACGAACGAGTGTCACCAACAGCAATCTGAAATCGTAGGAATTCGTGAACGAATCACCTGATCCAGATTACAAATGTCGAATCGAGAAATGATGAAAGATCTAAAACTCAAAACCCAGCAGTGGACAAAAATCGGAGACGAATGAAAATCAGATCGAGACAAGGAAAAATCGGAAGAGAACCTGACTGAACTTGGTCTGGAGCTGCGTGTTAACCTCATCGAAAGCACGGCGGAGGTTAGAGAACTCTCTGCGAGCCTCATCGGTGACGAGGACCTTAGCCATACCATCCCAATCTATAGTCCTCGACGCTTTGAAAGCCACATCCGCGATTTTCTTACCGGCTCCGCTCATTTTCTCGCTCTTTCTCGATGTCACCCCAAAACACACACTGGAGAAGAATGAAGGAAGAAGAAGATGTAAATCGTCGTCCGATCCGACCAATAAAGTGAAAGCCCTAGAATCCCCAAAAGGCTTACAGGCCCTTTAAATTTCACTTTATTTATAATTTAACCCCTTTAGTTTTTAAATTTACTATAAAAACCCTCTACTTTCAATAATTTAACTCCTGAGGTTAATTTGCATTTGTTCTTGGCGTGAAAATTACATTCTTAGGGCTGTAATAATCATAATGACATCAATACTTAAGAAGGAACCGAGACATTAATTTGCAAATCATCAATCTTGCTTGTATTTGTCTCTTCATGAGTTGAAAGTTGCAGGACAGGAACAATCAGGTGTTAACCAATCAAATAAATAAGTATTGTTGCAGTAATTAAAAAAAAAAACCCAAAAAACAAAATCAAGACAAAAACAGAACAGAATCTTCTCTGATATCACCTCTGTTCCAGACTTTTGCCTACACAACGATGTCAGAAATAAACTATAGATCTCCCGCTTAAGCAAGACCATTATCTTTATTGTTACCATTGCTTTCCAGCTTCGGAGGACCTGAAAACCGCCTTACAGTCTTAGGAGATGCCGGGAAGGACAACCGCTTTTTCGCCGTCTTCTCTGAGCCTAGAGGACTAAGGTTTGAGAATCTTGCTTTTGCTTTGGCGGCTTCTGTGGTCGCCATGTAGCCAGGAACTGAGTGAGAACGTGTACTGGTTAAGCTATCATCGTCTCTAGTAGACGCAACTGATCCGCAAATGCTATGCCTACGGTTGCAAGGTTGTTCTGATTGGATACTCAAGTGGCTCTTTGAGTCTTCATCACCATTACTTGGTGGGACTTGCCTCACTCTCGGGCTTGATGACCCTCTTCTACTGTTTGGTGTCTTTCCTTTGGGTGAAGGGTTTCTGCTGCGTGGAATGATCTCAGACATGGCTCTGCTTGCTACACTCTTCGCCGCAGAAGAGTTCTTGTCAGCATTGTCTGGTGTGGTTGTCATGTTCTCGTTCGGTCTTGCAGCCATCCAGCGTTCTAGCCAACTCCAACCCCAATGCGGGTTGTTCGGGTCCATGAATGTTTGAGAACCCAGTTTAGATGAGTTTTTCAGTGTGTTCTGCGTATGTAACAGTTTTCATCTTATTTAGATTCATAGCTCTTCTTGTGTACTAAAGACACACGCTAAAAGAAGATAGATAACTAGTTTGATTACCTGATGAGTGTACGCGTATGCAAGCGCTTTCTCTCTTCTCATTGTTGCTACTTGCTTGTTCAACATGTTTGCTTCTACTTTCTCCAGAGACAGTGTGCTATCATCCCAATTTTCTCCAATCTGTTTCATCCACAGAACATAATAGTAATACAATCATTAAGTTTGGTAGCAAGAAACAAAATCTTCACATGCCACATAGGAACTGATAAGATCGAAATGTGATTTACTTACCTTATCAGAATCTTTGTTGTGTTTCTGTTGGAGCTGTCGGGCACAAGCCTGCTTATCCTCTGACAATCGTTGCCTCCTCTCGCGAATCTGATATTGTAACCTAGCTAGTGTTTGCATGCTTTGCAATGTGGATGTAGCTTGACGTCTCACACATTTCCCTTGGATTAAAGATTTTAGCCTCACAAGGCCTCTCAACGCACGCAGTGCTCTTCTTGCCTGAAAATTGTTCCGTTGGCAAACAAACCAAACCTTTATAGTTACAACACATGGAAAAGTGATGAAAACAATACTATACCATGTATCCTCTAAATGCTGTCTGGATCTTGATAGCTGCGATCTCTTCCTTTGATTTCCCAGGGAAACGTGATAATGAAGTGAGACGAACAACTTCAGCAGCGGCATGAGCGGCTGCGACGGCTGCCTCTGCAGCATGAGCAGTTGCAACAGCCACGGAGTAAGCATGTCTGCTCTGTTGCTCCTCAATCTCCTTTAGCTTTGCGTCTTTGGCAACGGAAAGAACATTGCTAGGCAGTGAATCTGCTTCACCAGATTTGGTAAGATCCCGTTTCTTGGATTTACCAAACCATTTCTTGGCCTTATGTGGCTTCTAGCAGAGTAAAAAAAACAAAATCAATTTCAGTGTCAGATTTTATACTCGTCAAAGGCTTATACAAGCTTTTTATTGGATTTGAGTAACCCAAAAATGTGACTATTTCAAAATACCCGTTCTTTCTTTTGTTTTGATTCTGGACTTAATGCCTTCTTCACAGCAGAAAACCAACTCTTGCCCATTTTCAGTTTTCTTTTCAAACTATCTGCAAATGCAACACCATAAAATGATATAAATTGTTAAATCTATCTTAGATTCAAGAATTCATCTTATATCCTGAATCTCAAAAATAAACTAGAAGGTTAGGGGAAAGATTGATAAAACTTTATTAAGGAATACAAAAGCAGAGCACTAAATGGAGTTTCTAGACTCACAGATTATGATGAACCAAGCTCGGATCTTTCTTGGGGACAGAGAGAGAGAGAGAAACCGAAGTTTTTTTTGAAGGACAAAAAAACTCGGAGAAAAAACCAAAACCCTGAAGACGTTTCTTCTTTAGATCAAATCAAACGCAGAATCTGTGAGATCAATAAATTTCAGTTTTTCAGAAATGAGTTAAAGACAAATAAACACGTAGACAAATATGAACAGTTATGTAAAGTGCGTAATATACACGCACGCGTACTTACACTTGGGAAGTGACAATTACTGAAAACTGGAAGAGAAAAAAAAAAAAAAAAAAATTGTCTCAGATCGATTAAACAAAAGAAAGTGAGAATCTTTCCTAGGTTTCAGCAAGAAAGAGAAATGGGAATGCAAGTGAATGGATCTGTGATACAAAATCTGGTAGAGGAAAAGAAGGAAGAAACAGATCTTGAAGGAGAAGGGGTCCAAGGGAATGAAACAGTGCCCGTGACAATAGGTTATATAAATTAGACCTTTTCTTCAACTTGGACCATTACATTTCCTATATTTATATCACCAAGTTTCTTGTTAGTTTTTTTAACATTTCATTACTTTACTTTACTTATTGGGTTGCTTTCAAGTGTCCTTGACTAACGAACTGGTATTTGTTTTGAGCGCTTGGCATGGTTTTTCTCGAGTAATGTCAGTATGAAAGATAGTAATTATTAAAATATGGCAGTGGTGTGTATTGCATCATATAATGTGCTTTTAATCAGCTTTTTGGGTTCCTTTCCATGTTTAACTGGTAGGTGATGAGTGCTTAACATGTTTATATATGTTTAATTTACCATATAATGTTTCAATTTATCACATAAATCTCTTGTTTATCGCATATTAATTATCTATCAAAACTGAATTATAAATTCGAGATGTTAAATCCTAACATTTATTTAATAAGTTAAATCTTCACAAAGAAAATATTTGATTTTTTAAAAAATCAACTATACTGGCTAAATTAATTAATAAGGATAATAAAATCGCTAATTTTTAAAAATTCACACTGTTATGTTTTTTTTTATGAATTTCCATTACATTATGAAAAAATTGGTATCAATGAACATGAATTTTACATTCAAGACTCACACAAACAAATAATATAATAGTTTTATTTCGTTACATTTTCTTCTTCTTTGGTTTAGAGTACTCGTGTTTGAGATATCAAGGCATGGCAATTGAAGAAGAAGAAATGGAGTGCACGTTTATTAGTTGTCGGTGGTTGGACTATGACAATAAACTACTCTATCCCTATATCCGTTTACATAATCATCATGGTCCATGGACATAAACTAAATTGAATTGGCGGCACATGAGATATATGCTAGCTACTTTTTAGNTTTTGTTTTTTTTTTTTTTTTTTTTTTTCCTTTTCTTGTGGATGTGTGAGACAATTTTATTTTGTTGTTATGCTTCCAAAGTTGAGTCTAATTAATGTGTTTGGGTATTAGTATGTGTATCGGTGAACTATTATTATTATTTTTTAAAGTTCTCTTGAGTTGTAAAAAAATGTGAGCAATACATAGACTCAAAACATAACAAAGAAGAAGAACAACAACCAAGGGAAAGGAATTAACAAAAAAAAAAAAAGAAAAACAGACACGTACGAAACCTACGTTACACGGAATCGCTGCTGACACTCCGATTCCCGCTTCGGAATCGAGAACGGAAACGGAATCGCTCGGAATCTCCAGGGAATCGCGATTCTTGAAAACTGGGATTTGGGTACGCAGTGGAATCGAACGAACCGGAGTTGGAAGCTGGTCGATCGGAAGCGTCGCGACCGTTTTCGAAAACCAGATCTCCCCGGAGTTGGAAGCTGGTCGATCGGAAGCTGGTCGATCGGAAGCTGGTCGATCGGAAGAAGATGAATGTCACGTGCTCTGTAATTTTGGGCTTTTACTCTTTTTTTTTTTAATTCCGGCCCATTAGTTTTTACGACTAATCTCTTGTTTTTTTTTTTTCTGAATAGTTTTTAATTGTTTAAAAGTATTATAAATATAGACAGGATAAAATAGAGATCAATAAAATACTCAAGAAAGGAAAGACAAACTTTCTGGCTGTTCCAGAAGTGTCTAAGCAAAAAAAGGTCGCTGTCAAAAAAAAAAAAAGCAAAAAAAGGTCCTACTGAAATTGGTTTACTCGTTTTGCTCTATAAAATAAGGCGTGACAAAATTAATAAAACCAGAGGCTTTTGTAATTTTATTTGTTTAATAAAAGAAAAAATACTACAGAAACAAAAAACTGTTTTCTCTTTATATAGTTATTATCTATATTTGATATTGTTAAAAGTAGTTTAAAAATGTTCATATCTTAATATTAAAAATTGTTACTAAGAGCAATAATAATATATCTAGCATTATATATATATATATATATATAATATTATATTATATTAATTTAGAACACTTCCAACGCGTATCCGCTTCCTAATTTTTTTAAAAAACTCGTTTCTACGCTTACAAACGCTTCCGCTTCCGAGTATCCGTATCCGATTCCATGCAGCTTAGTACGAAACTAGTCCGAGAAGGATACAGAGGAGGAGAGCGGATTTGACAAGAACTTGATCGGCTCTTAATACAGCCGAAGAGACTGAGAAGGGAAGTCCAGCACCATTCCAAGCTAACACCACGGCTAAGGGGATCAAAGTTTGATAATCAACTCCCCAAGCAGCCAAGCACACACGTTATGTATTAAACGTAATAAATTGCCTTTTTTTTTTTTGTTGTTGTTGTTGTATGAAATCTACAAGCATTAAAATTGTTTATCTTCCTAACTCATTTTTGGTCAACTTTCTATTTCATTAAGAAAGTTAATTTTTTTAAAAGTTAGGCATGCATATTATGTAAAATTTATTCTTTTCAAACAAATAGAATATGTTATGATGAGGATTGAGGGTAATATAATTGCTACTTGTGTAATT
Source organism: Noccaea bulbosa (assembly GCA_900406535.1). Taxonomy (NCBI): domain Eukaryota; kingdom Viridiplantae; phylum Streptophyta; class Magnoliopsida; order Brassicales; family Brassicaceae; genus Noccaea; species Noccaea bulbosa. The sequence goes on along the minus strand of OVBJ01000132.1, from coordinate 61,037 downwards.
CACATAATATTTTCAGTTCGGTTTGACTTATTCGGATTGAACACCCAAAGCCAAATAAATTTACCAAACATTCACTTTAAATAAAATATATATATCACACAATCATCAAAAGGGCGTTTGGTCTAGTGGTATGATTCTCGCTTAGGGTGCGAGAGGTCCCGAGTTCAATTCTCGGAACGCCCCCATTATTTTATTTTTATTTTTTTCTTCCGCCACCGCACTTCCCGGCTCACAGTTACAGTGTCCACCACAATCATAGGGGCCATTCCCGTTTTCAATTTTTGCAGAATTCTTCTTCTTCTTCTCTTATTTTCGGGGTCGATTGTTAATTGATTCAGAGAGCCTAATAATGGCTGACCCAGTGCCGGAATTAGGTCATATCCCCGGCGGAGATTCCCAGGTTTTCCCTGTCGAGGCCGAGTCCATCAAGCAGCGCGTCGACGAGGTTTTAAATTGGGTTGATTCGGTAAACAAAATTCCTTCTCCTTAGAGTTTTGTTTCCTGTAACTAGAACCATAATCTCATTGTTACTCGATACTGAATTAGGATATTTTCGTCTTACATCGTTATGATTCCTTCTTCTTGCTCTGAATTGTTAAGCTTTGAGTCATATTCTACAGTTTTTTTTATGTGCTTTGCTCTTTCTGCATAAAAAAGTTCATAACTTTAGACTGGTATGTAGGATTGCTACTGATTCTGAATATAACTGATGGTTGATTCTTCTTCCTGCAGCTTGAGCACAAACTGAAAGAAGTAGAGGAATTTTACTCGAGCATTGGCGTCTCAGTCTCTGGTAAAGATACAGAAAAAGGGAGACAAGTTTTTGGGATTAGGAAGATCCAACAAGAGGCGGCTCGTAGAGAAGCCGTTGCTGCAAAAAGAATGCAGGACCTCATGCGTCAATTCGGAACAATCTTCCGTCAGGTAAAAATCAAAAATTTTCAACCTGGTATTGTTCTTGATACTTTATGTCTTCAGGAAGAATTTGAAATCATTTGGTTTGATTGTATTGGTTTTGCAGATAACTCAGCATAAGTGTGCATGGCCGTTTATGCATCCTGTCAATGTAGAAGGTCTTGGTTTGGATGACTACTATGAGGTAATCTTTGTCGTCTCAGCAATTGACTTGACTTGTTGATATCTTCTTCTTTTGGTAAAACATAGAAGTTTCTCTTGTTCAGCTGACTAAATGCCTTTTTGCTTGTTAGAGCTACCAAAATTCAACTTTCCCTTTTAATTCTTATTTTGGTACAACATAACAGCTGACTAAACTGCTTTTCCTCTGTGAATACGTGTGCTTTTCCTCAGTCTACATTCTATGCTATGGAATTGTCTTTGTTCTGTAAAGGGATCTCTTTAGTAACATGTTCTTATCTGATTGTAGATTATTGACAAGCCCATGGATTTCAGCACGATAAAGAACCAAATGGAGGCTAAGGATGGCACCGGGTACAGACATGTTATGCAAATACATGCTGATATGCGGCTAGTGTTTGAGAACGCGATGAATTATAATGAAGAAGCAAGTGAAGTTTACTATATGGCGAAAACATTACTGGGAAAGTACGAAGAAAAATGGGCACACTTTCTTCCAAAGGTTCAAGAAGAGGTAGTAATGGTTCACACTATTCCAATGGAGCTTAGTACCAAGGTTTTTAACTTAGCAAAATTGATTCCAGGAGAAAATACGGGAGGAAGAGGAGAAGCAAGCAGCAATGGAGGCTCTGCTAGCAAAAGAAGCATCGCATACCAAAACAACTAGAGAATTGAGCAATGAGGTTAATCTTTTCGATATCAGCGACCCTTTTTTGTACTATTAACCTGTTAAAATAACTAACAGCTGATATATTCATTTCTGTCCAGATTTGCAATGCCAATGACGAGCTGGAGAAGCTAAGGAATATAGTCGTGGGAAGATGCAGGTTGGTCTAATAACTTTTAATGAATTCTTAACACCTCTTGGGATGTTCCTCTGGTCAATGTATCATAATTTGCTCACGGCGTTGACCGGATTTGTTATCAGAAAAATTACAACCGAGGAGAAGCTTAATATTGGGATGTCATTGTCGAAACTGTCACCGGATGATCTACAGAAAGTGTTGAGTATAGTTGCTCAGGCTAATCCTATCTTCCAACCTAGAGCAGAGGAAGTGACTATTGAGATGGACGTACTGGTAAAACTCTCTTAGTAAAGCCAATATCATTTGTGGTTTCATGTCGAAAGGACCCGTCTTTTCTTTTGCTTAAGCGTAGTTTTCTTGTATGTATGCAGGACGAACCAACACTGTGGAGGCTAAAGTTTCTCGTGAAGGATGCGTTGGAGAATACAATGAAAAAGAAGAAGGAAGAGACGACAAAGGCTGGAGATTTGAGAGGGACACAAAGCAATGAGGTTTCTAACAAACGAAATGCGACTAACAAGTTAGCAGAGAGAAGAACGAAACGGTCACGCCCGTGATCCACAATTCTCCTCGAGTACGGAAGAAACTGAAAAGGAAAAAAAATCTTCTGTTTGTGTATAAATGTTGTGTATATCAGAAATAAAAGTAGCTATATTTCTTTTTCTGGTTTTTTGGATTCTATTAACATTGAATAATGCACAACTAAGTAGCTTTTTTGCTCTTGCGATTCTTTTGGCACTTTGGAAACGGGTTTTGCTCTCTCAAGCAGATGGTATAGTTGAAGGAAGACAAGGCAAGGCCAATTTGGTTGATTATTTTGCTCTCTCGATCCATTTTCAAATAAATGCTTTGTTTCTCTTGACAATGCTTCTTCTTCAATTACATGTGAATGTAGTTATTGGTGGTTATGATAGCGAGTGAGAGAGTAAAAGTCTAAAAAGAAGTTGTTGAAAAGCATCTGCTTCTGGAAGACCACATAGGACATTTCTTGGTATTTGGTAAGTACTAAGTCATTTCCTTCCAAAGTCTATTCCTTGTGGATCTTTAGTCCTTGATTAGTGAATAAAATTAAAATTTTTGGGTGGAACTTATTTGTTTGTTACCTGGGGGTCCCTCCTCTTGTTATCTTTTGTTGACTTTGAATGGGTCTCGTGAAGAAAAAACTTGAATGATTAGCAAGATTTTATAAAAAATAAACAGGGCGTAGAGGAGCCGCCATGGCCAGCCCTCACATTTGAATATTTGAATAGTATAATCCTCTTGCACATTAACGACAAAGACTTGGACTTTTTTTAAAAATATTTTCTTTTAACAAAACAGAAAAGGAAATGGGAATGGAAAAGTCATCCTCGGTGTTCTTCTTCCTCCTCCTATTTATCCATTTTCTAATTCCAACATCTCTCCTCATCCTTCTTCTTCACTTTCTCTCTCTCTCTCTCTCTTAAGTTTCTTCCCCAACAAATATAAATTTGCATCGAATCAGCCTCTAAAGACTCAAACTTTCTTGCCAAGAAGACGACTTTATAGAGAGAGAGAAAAAAGAGACTACTTAGTTACTCAGGATGGATTACAATTCCAATCTTCCGCTAAGCGGAGGAGGGAGTCTGCGGCGAAGCATAAGCAGAAACGTGAGCAGAGCCAGCAGAAACCTCGAAGACATCTTCACCTCCGGTTCCAGACGCACACAGTCAGTCAACGACGACGAAGAAGCTCTCAAATGGGCTGCCATCGAGAAACTCCCAACCTACAGCCGTCTCCGTACTACTCTCATGACGGCGGTGGTCGAAGACGACGTCTACGGCAACCAGATACTCAGCAAGGAGGTCGACGTCACCAAGCTCGACGGAGAGGATCGACAGAAGTTCATCGACATGGTCTTCAAAGTGGCAGAGCAAGACAACGAGCGGATCTTGACAAAGCTCAAGAACAGGATAGACAGAGTCGGCATCAAACTTCCGACCGTTGAAGTCAGGTACGAGCACTTGACTATCAAAGCCGAAGTTTACTCCGGAAGCAGATCTCTTCCGACGCTTCTTAATGTGGTGAGGAACATGGGAGAATCTGCTCTTGGCTTGATTGGAGTTCAGTTTGCTAAGAAAGCTCAGCTCACAATCCTTAAAGATATCTCTGGGGTCCTCAAGCCTTCCAGGATGACGCTCTTGTTGGGTCCTCCTTCTTCAGGGAAGACCTCGTTTCTCTTGGCACTCGCCGGAAAACTCGACAAATCTCTTGATGTCTCTGGTGATATCACTTACAATGGTTACCGCCTCGACGAGTTTGTTCCGAGGAAAACCTCTGCTTATATTAGTCAGAACGATCTTCACGTCGGTATCATGACCGTTAAGGAGACTCTTGACTTCTCTGCTAGGTGCCAAGGTGTTGGTACACGTTACGGTATGACAATCTTGATTACATCATTTCAAAGATTTTCACTTCATAGCTCTGCTTTGTGTGCTCATGTTGAATGAATGATTGTTGTTGCAGATCTGTTGAATGAGCTCGCAAGGAGAGAAAAGGACGCTGGGATCTTCCCTGAAGCCGATGTTGATTTGTTCATGAAAGCCTCTGCTGCTCAAGGTGTTAAGAGCAGTCTCATCACTGATTACACTCTCAAAGTAAGCCCTTTCCCTCTTCTTACAACTTGGCTCATGGGAATCTGTTGTGTATTAGCTCTTGTTCTTGTTGTTCTTGTGGTATCTTGAATGCTAGTAAAAACTGACTCTTGCCGTGTAACAGATTTTGGGGCTTGACATATGCAAGGACACTGTAGTTGGAGATGACATGACGAGAGGAATCTCCGGAGGTCAGAAGAAACGTGTCACAACCGGTGAGATGATTGTGGGACCAACTAAGACGCTCTTCATGGACGAGATCTCAACAGGTCTTGACAGCTCCACCACTTTCCAAATCGTCAAGTGCCTTCAGCAGATCGTTCACCTCACAGACGCCACCGTGCTCATGTCTCTCCTCCAGCCTGCTCCTGAGACCTTTGATCTATTCGATGACATCATCTTGCTGTCGGAAGGTCAGATCGTGTACCAAGGACCTAGGGACAACATTCTTGAGTTCTTTGAGAGCTTTGGTTTCAAGTGTCCTGAGAGAAAAGGAACAGCTGATTTCTTGCAAGAAGTCACTTCCAAGAAAGATCAAGAACAATACTGGGTGGACCAGAACAGACCTTACCGCTACATTCCAGTTTCAGAGTTTGCCACCAAATACAAAGGCTTCCACGTGGGGAAGCAGCTTTCTAACGAGCTCTCAGTACCGTTCGACAAGTCTCGCGGCCACAAAGCGGCTCTTGTGTTCGACAAGTACTCAGTCTCGAAGAGGGAGCTTCTCAGGACCTGCTGGGACAAAGAATGGCTGCTTATGCAGAGAAACGCCTTCTTCTACGTCTTCAAGACAGTGCAGATCATCATCATCGCTGCTATCACGTCTACACTCTTCCTCAGAACCGAAATGCACACAAGAAACGAGGGTGATGCAAGCCTCTACATAGGAGCATTGCTGTTTTCTATGATCGTCAACATGTTCAATGGTTTTGCAGAAATGGCTATGATGGTGTCAAGACTCCCTGTGTTCTACAAACAGAGGGATCTCCTGTTTTATCCATCCTGGACATTCTCTCTTCCTACTTTCTTGCTAGGGATCCCAACCTCGGTCTTCGAGTCCACGGCCTGGATGGTTGTGACTTATTACTCAATAGGTTATGCACCTGACGCAGGACGCTTCTTCAAGCAGTACCTCTTGGTGTTCTTGATTCAACAAATGGCTGCTGGACTCTTTAGGCTGATCGCTTCTGTTTGCAGAACCATGATGATAGCTAATACCGGTGGTGCTCTCACTCTGCTTCTCGTGTTCTTGCTCGGAGGTTTCCTTCTTCCACGAGGTGAGATTCCTGATTGGTGGGGCTGGGCCTACTGGCTATCTCCTCTCACCTATGCTTTCAACGCTCTAACCGTCAATGAAATCTTTGCTCCTAGATGGATGAACAAACGGGTGAGTGCTTTGTTTCTGTATTTGGAATACAAAAATTTAAAGCTTATATCGTAGTAAAGTATCTGAGTCTCTCTCACTTTGAAAACTGCAGTCTTCCGACAACAGCACAAGACTAGGAACCATGGTGCTTAATACATGGGATGTCTACCATAATAGAAACTGGTACTGGATTGGAGTTGGAGCCTTGATTGGATTCATAATCCTCTTCAACCTTCTTTTCACTGTTGCACTTACCTATCTCAACCGTAAGTTCATGTGGCTTTTGTATACTTGCATTTTGTATACTTGCTGAAAAGAAAATTAGTCTAATGAACCTTTGTAACTACAGCTCTTGGGCAGAAGGCAGGTTCACTTCCAGAAGAAGAAAACGAAGACGCTGACCAGAAGAAAGATCCAATGCGTAGATCTTTGTCTACTGCAGATGGGAACAAAAGTAAATACTCTATTTTCTTTATCTGCTTAGCTGTTTCTTTATCTTCTACTCTTTTGTCTCACTCTGCTCTGCTATAACAGGAGAGGTCGCTATGGGGAGAGTGACTAGGAATGCAGACTCTGCAGGTGAAGCATCAAGCGGTGCAGTCGCTAAGAGAGGAATGGTTCTTCCTTTCACTCCTTTGGCTATGTCCTTTGACGAGGTCAAATACTTTGTTGACATGCCTGCGGAAATGAAAGAGCAAGGAGTTACAGAAAACAGACTGCAACTGCTCAAAGGTGTGACAGGTGCATTTAGGCCAGGAGTTTTGACTGCGCTCATGGGAGTGAGTGGTGCAGGGAAGACAACACTAATGGACGTTTTGGCCGGAAGGAAAACGGGAGGATACATCGAAGGAGACGTGAGAATCTCAGGATTCCCAAAAGTTCAAGAAACATTTGCTAGAATCTCAGGATACTGTGAGCAGACTGATATTCACTCCCCACAAGTCACAATCAGAGAATCTCTCATCTTCTCTGCTTTCCTTCGTCTTCCCAAAGAAGTCGGCAAAGAAGAAAAAATGATGTTTGTAGACCAAGTGATGGAGTTGGTAGAGCTTGACGGTCTCAAGGACTCCATCGTTGGTTTACCAGGTGTCACTGGTCTCTCCACTGAGCAGAGAAAGAGGCTAACAATCGCAGTGGAGCTTGTAGCCAACCCTTCCATCATCTTCATGGACGAGCCGACCTCTGGTCTTGACGCAAGAGCAGCAGCTATTGTGATGAGAGCTGTTAGGAACACAGTGGACACAGGAAGAACAGTTGTCTGCACCATCCACCAGCCTAGCATTGACATCTTTGAAGCTTTTGATGAGCTGATGCTGATGAAGAGAGGAGGACAAGTGATCTACGCAGGTCCCTTGGGTCGTAACTCTCACAAAGTCGTCGAGTACTTCGAATCCTTCCCTGGAGTTCCCAAGATTCCAGAAAAATACAACCCTGCCACTTGGATGCTTGAAGCCAGCTCTCTCGCCGCTGAGTTAAAGCTTGGCGTTGACTTTGCCGAGCTATACCAGTCATCAGCTTTACACCAGTAAGATTCCTTCCTCTTTATCTTGAATCTTGATTGGTACTGTTTGTTAAGCATAAGCATACTAATTAAATTTCAAATTGATGCAGACGGAACAAAGCATTGGTGAAAGAGCTGAGTGTACCTCCAGCAGGAGCGAATGATCTCTACTTCGCTACACAATACTCGCAGAACACATGGGGACAGTTTAAATCTTGCCTGTGGAAGCAGTGGTGGACGTATTGGAGATCACCAGACTACAATCTCGTCCGCTTCGTCTTCACCTTTATCACATCTCTCCTGATTGGTACCATCTTCTGGCAAATCGGAGGTAAGAGGGAAAGCTCAGGGGACTTGCAGATGGTCATGGGAGCACTTTACGGGGCGGTTATCTTCGTGGGGATAAACAACTGTTCGACGGTGCAGCCGATGGTTGCAGTGGAGAGGACTGTCTTCTACAGAGAAAGAGCAGCAGGAATGTATTCAGCGATGCCTTACGCCATCTCACAGGTCACATGTGAGCTTCCTTATGTTCTTATTCAGACAACTTACTACTCCATCATCGTCTACGCAATGGTTGGGTTTGAGTGGACAGCAGCAAAGTTCTTCTGGTTCTTGTTTGTTAGCTACTTCACTTTCCTCTACTGGACTTACTACGGTATGATGACTGTCTCGCTCACACCGAACCAGCAAGTTGCTTCCATCTTTGCCTCTGCGTTTTATGGTATTTTCAACCTCTTCTCCGGCTTCTTTATCCCGAGGCCTAAGATTCCAAAGTGGTGGGTTTGGTACTACTGGATCTGCCCTGTGGCTTGGACTGTGTATGGATTGATAGTGTCGCAGTACGGTGATGTGGAGACAACTATCAACGTCCTTGGACGTGCTCCGGGACTACCGCCACTCAGCGTGAAGCAATACATTGATGAAACTTATGGGTTTGAGTCTGACTTTATGGGACCAATTGCTGCTGTTCTCGTCGGTTTCACTGTCTTCTTTGCCTTTATCTTCGCTTTCTGCATCAGAACTCTCAACTTCCAGACCAGATGATAAAAGTAAAACCCACCACCTCAAAGTCTATTCCTTTTTGTATCTTTGTAATGTATTTATTTATATACACATAAGTAAGCTCTCTGTTCCACTTATGTATTATTGTCTCATGAATGATTTTTTTGATTACTACTTAATTATAGCCTTGTTGTAGAGATGATGATGACACTGATGTAAATCTACCCTTTTTTTTTTGGTTTGTTGAATTAAAAACGCAATTTCTGTGTTGGAGAATGAATGGTTTATATCCAGAAAATGAGATTAATTTAATTAAGCATTAATTGGAGATTAAGCCTGAGGGTTAGTATATAAATGCGCTGCGAAAATCGTCTGTGACATGAAAATGGAAGAAATTGCGAATCAAGGTTTGGAAACGGGTTTAGCAGATAGATCCATGTGGCTGATGAAATGCCCATCTCTCGTCGCTTCTTCTCTCCAGTTTCTTCCTTTTCCCGACGATCAATACCATCCTCCTGTCGCCAGAGTCGTCCTCTCCATCGATCCTCGCGCTACCGAGGACGAAGAAACCAAAGTGATCCGTTTTTCTTACCTTGTTTCGCTCTTTTTGCGTCGCAATTTCTCTCCTTGTCTGCATGCGTATCTCGTTTTGTTGATTCGCCCTCGGGAAATTGCATTTACGGAAATCAGAAATTTGCTTTACGTTCTCTGAAATTCCACATATTTGGTAGAAATGGGGTTTCTGAGTTTGAAGATCATCGATCGGGTGGTATGTCTGTATTGAATTGTATGAAAAGCATTTCTGCGAATTAGACATCTTCTTCTCTAGGAGCTGTCTTCTAGGTTTCTCGACTCTCTTGAAAAGAATTTTGCTATTTTTTACGTTTGATTTCTCTGAACTTCCTTGCCCGTCACTGAAACGGCGTGCTAAATCATGTGATTCGCGATTCTATTGCCTCTGCAGTTCGTAATGGAATTAGCTCGAGCTGACTCTGGAAACATTCCAAAACGTTATGCCTTGGATATGTCTACTGATTTCATCCCCATGTCTGTTTTCTGCGAGTCTTCAGAAGGTTAGTAGAATTCTACTCTATCACATTTTGGGTCATTGTGGTGAAGGTGTAGAGAGCACAGCAGTGGTCTGTTTTTTTTTTTTAATTTACAATCCTTATTCTTGTGTTTGATCCTCTTCTTCATCGAGGTGTGTTTGAGGTGTAGGAAGAATGTCAGTAGAAGGGAAGATCAAAAACAAATTTGACATGAGGCCTCACAACGAGAACATCGAGAGCTATGGGAAACTGTGCCGTGAAAGGGCAAGCAAGTATATGTGCAAAAACAGACAGATCCAGGTTCTTTCAAAGATGATTTCGAATCTTGATTCATTAACCATTGCATATTTTGTTTCTCTCTTTCCATGATCATGTTTCTGGTATTCTTGAGCAGGTCATTGATAATGCCAGTGGAATGCATATGAGGCCAATGCAATTTATTATCCCACCCGCGAATCCTGTATCTACCTTGCAACACACATTTACTGTTTGGTTGAGGATCTTGAAATTGCTATGTATGTAACTCATTGGTTTGTATCAGGATAAGAAGAAAGTGACAAACAAGACATCTGAAATGAAGAGAACAAGAAGGGACCGGAGAGAGATGGAGGAGATCATGTTTAATCTCTTTGAAAGACAATCAAATTGGACTCTCAGGCAGCTCATACAGGAAACTGACCAGCCTGAGGTATGCAAAACGGAAATTAAAAGACTTTTTTTTTTTCAAAATAGAAATAAGAAAACAAATAGCAGGAACCAAAGTTGTTGATTGAGAAACTGTATTTGGCGCAGCAATTCTTGAAAGACTTGCTGAAAGATCTATGCATGTACAACAATAAAGGAAGCAATCAAGGAACTTATGAGCTGAAGCCTGAGTACAAGAAAGCTCCACAGGAATAGAGAAACTCTCTCTCTCTCTCTCTCTCTCTCGTCTCTCCCTTTTTGTCTTTCAGGTTTTGGATGATTAAGTTAATAAGTTTGATTTTCTAGTGAAGGCTAGAGCTAGTTATTTACTTCACTTGTAACTGCTGCTAATCATGCATGACTATAATAATAAGAAACAAAGGTTCGTTCATTGTAATTCCTTTAATCTTCATTATGTTATCCCATCTGTTAGTAATGTTTTTGAAAGTAATCAGTTTTTTTTTTTAATTTTGATTCTCAACTTGGAAATCGAAGTCCCAGTCCATTAAAAAGAACCAAAATGTGGTTTTACTTGTCCTTTAAGAAAAATTTCACTGACTAAAAAGTATAAAAGGTTATTTGAAGAACTGGATTCAAGTACTGTTTAACCATACCATAATTTAACTTTTCCATTGTCCAACTTACTTTTTAAGAAACACATTTTTCCGTTTGAAAAAGAAAACATTAACAATTTGTTCTTGTCCAAAATATTATAGTTTCCACCATAAGATAAAAAGGTAAAAAGGGGTTAAACTTGGTTTAAAATACGGTCAGGTTGTTTGTCTCGCATATGATTATAATTACTAATTAGGATAGGATTGGTCTATTTCGGTTTGGTTCAATAAAATTGAATAAATTCTCCTTCAATTTTGTGGTTTTCATTTGAAAGGTAAAGTCAAAACCAAAATCTCGCAAGCAAATTAAAACTACGCGGTGGTTCCGGTCATGATGTCGCCGCCGCCGTCGCAGCAGCAGCAACGTATTGGCTTTCCATGGCCCGAGCTCAACGATGGTTTGGCGTACAAAGATGTTGTCTCATCATCTGAGTCAGGTCTTCCACTATTGATTACTTGAGGATTCAAAAAGTTTTAATCTTTTATCTTCTTTTGTTCTCGTGTTTTTTGATTTTNTTTTTTTTTTTTTTTTTTTTGGAATTTGTATTCAGAGTTAACGACGGTGTCAGATTTCTACTCCACCAAGTACAAGAGCTCAGCTCCGTTGCTAGGGTTCTACTCTTCTTCCTCTATCAGCTCGCTCCAGACAGTATCGTGTCAGCTCATTCTTATATTTCTTTTCTCTTTCTGTTTCAGGTGGATTCAACGAATCCAAAACGGACAGGTTTCTCTTTATACCACATTTTTCACGCAAATGCTCGCTTGATTCTGGAGCATTTTTGTAATATCAATTCTCTTGTATGACGTTTTGCAGATACAAATTGATGGGGAAGTTGTAGAAGATCCCAACACACTCCTTAGGTACAGCTAACAAGCTTTTTCTTAGTAAGAAGGATAAAAAATGTTTTCGTTTTCTTGTGTAAAGGTGCGTTATTGTTTCTTTTTTTCTAGGAGTGGGTCGAAATTAGTTTACCACAGGCTTCCTTGGAAGGAACCTGACACGCCATACTCGCTAGAAATTTTGTATCAAGACGATGATATGGTAAGTAACTTCCTGCTCCAAACAAGAAAAACAGAGAAAAATCTTGTCGACTTGTTTGAAGTTGTTCATACCTTTTTGCTTGCTGTTTATATACAAAGAGTGACCAAATCAATTGTGGCATCCTTCTCTTAGCTTTGGTCTCTCAACTTGGAGTGACGTGTGTGTATTTGGTTGATTTTACGTATTGCAGATCGCTTTAAACAAGCCTTCTGGACTTCAAGTATTGCCAGGAGGACTTTTCCAGCAACGGACTTTGTTGAAGCAACTGCAGTGGTGTTTTGGTAAAAAGGATTCTTCCACCGGGTCATCCCGTGAATCACACCACCCTGTTCCTGTACATCGACTGGGTAGAGGAACATCAGGTTAGCCGATAGACTTGTGTGTGTTTTTCTTATGTTCATTTAAGCAACCAAGATTCTCGTATTCTAGACTGGACAAGTTGTTAAAGATATCTTCTTCTCACTTTAATTTCATTTGTTTTTCAATGGACGGACTCTTTTCTCAGGTATACTTCTCTGTGCAAAGACAAAGCTTGCAAAAACTAAGCTTGCTTCTTATTTTGCTGAGGGAACATCTCTTATCGGGTCCAGGTGAGTTCCTTTATTAATCACCACCTTGTCTCTATGCTTGCTTCCTGCAAGAGCCTGCATGTTAGAGTTTTTGTATGTATACTTTCACTACGTTGACTTAGGAAGTAAACTCTTCGTTCTTACAGTAACCTGGATCAAGAGTGTGGAACTGGAAGAAAGATATCCAAGATATATCGAGCACTAGGAGATGGTATAATTGAAGAAGATGAGGCAAGGCCACTTTATTGTTTGTGTTGAGAATTCATTTTCAAATGTTTTGTACATGCTTATATGTGCAACTGAGATAGTGTCTATTGAGTATTGACGATGCTTCCCCTTTATCTACATTGTTGAAGGTAGTTATCACACAGCCTGTTGGAGTGGTTCGATATCCTGGGGTTGCAAAAGGATTATACGTTGCTTCCCCACAAGGTTAGTTCTAGTATCTTACACCATTTAGCTAGAGCGACATAATAGACCAAACTAAATCTAATTTTTTTGGCTCATGTCAGGCAAACCTGCTCTCAGCAAAGTAGCTGTTCTGGAGAGGGACAGGCAAAGAAATTGCACGCTGGTTAAGGTCTTTCTTCTGTTTCATCTTATTTCCGATGCGTTGTATCAATACATGCCATTAGCTTTCGCACTTGCACGTCACACAAGGATTAGAAAGCAGAAAGCGAAGTTGAAAATCATCTTGTTTTATGCAAAACAGGTGGAGATACAATCTGGAAGACCACATCAAATCCGGATTCATCTTGCATACATCGGACATCCATTGGTTGGTAAAGACTTCTGTTTCCTTCTGCTCTGTCTTGCCTCACATCTAGAACTGATATTATTCTGTGCGACTTGTGCAGTTATAGCCCTTCATTATTGTTATTAAATATTAAAAGTTGGATAGATAGCTGTGAAATACCAGATTGGTATGGATTGTTTTGCAACGTTAGCTATACATATATCAACCAGGAAGTCATGGAACAACCAAATTGCTGGCTGGTGGTAGGAAAACTTCAGTAGAAAGAACATTGAATACAAAAGGATGGAATTATGTTTTGATGGGAAAGAAGGCCTTAGTCCCAAGTGATGCTTCAACTAGGTATAGCTGTATGAGCAATATGCATGTAGTCGCAGTTCTAGGACATGAGTTGCTTAAGCAATAGGCTAGGAAGATTTTTGCTACACATAATTTTTTTTTGGGCAGTGGTCGATGAAAGTGGTGGTGATGTTTACTGGATCTCGGTGCATGCAAATCAGCAAAGATGAAACTCACAGATAGCTTACATGTTGAACTTAGTGCAGGGGACCCTCTTTATGCTGTAGGCGGACAACCAAAGTGCTTTGATCCAGATGTTGTAGATGCTGCTACTTTTGCTGAAGATGGGTACAAACTTCGTACTTTCATTTTCCAATACGTTTTCTAAATTGAACAATATCTAGCTAACTAGTGTTGTATGATGCAATATAGGTAGTTTATTGCGAAGTGTGGATTGGTAGAGACAGTGTTGTAGCATGTCTCATGATTTTAACGAAGCACGTTGGCTGAATATTTTTGATGCAGAGGTTACCGAAGACCTAATCAAGCTGTTCCTGGGGACTGCGGATATCATCTTCATGCACATCAAGTAGAGCTACCAAACCTGTTGAACACTCTGAAGGTATAAACCCAATCATGCTGCAGCCACAGTAGTCAACGTCGCTATCCAGCTCTATACCAAATCGATCGATTATTTTTATTTTTTTTTTTTTTTGAACATCAATCGATCGATTATTTCATTTATCTAAATCAGCTGATAACCATGTCATTATCGTCCTGCAGGTTGTTAAGATAGTGGCGCCGTTGCCACCAATCCTTCAAACAAGTTCCGAGGAAGAAGAAAAAAGTCTTTCCTCCTGCAAGTGAAGTTGAATTAGTCTTTCACTAGTCAACATCAGATGTGATCCTTCAAGTGTTATCCTCCTTGGAAAACGTGCAGAGAGCTAAGCTTAGCTCTCTCTGTTATTATCAGCAACATTACAAATACAAACATCAGCTATGAATTTTCTGCAGGCACCTAACTAAAGTTGAACCCAAAAAAAAAAAAAAAAAAAAGCCTATATTAACCGACACTCTAAATTAAGAGAGAGAAAGACGTTAAAAAGGTGATATAATACAGATAGGAGGGCAAACAAAGAATATGCCATTCCTCCGAAACAAACTAATCACGACCCTAAGAAGCTTTTGATTAACGTGGCTGCCTCTGCTACACCATCTACTCCTCCTATGTTACCTTCATCCTTACCGCTTGAGGCCTCTGCTCTATCTTCCACATGTTTCCCAAAGCTCAGAATTCCACCACTAACATCCAACTGAATCTCTGTACTACTCAAAACTTGCTGCTTGAGATGCGTGGTAAATGCTTCGGGGCAACTTGCCAGCAACTTAGCCGACTCCGGCAAAGATGTGAGCCCGGTTTGAATTCTGTTGCCATCCCAGAAACCGTAGCTCGTAATAGGAACATTCTGAAGGTGTTGCTGATTAATGTACTGATGTCTCGTATCATGGTCCCTGCTCATGGTTGATGATGAGTCGACACTTCCGCTTGGATTGTGTCTTTGTTTGCCTCCATTCTCATCAGCGGTTAGTACTGTACCAAACAGCTTCACATCTCCATTCTTGTCGAGTCTTTCAGTATCAGGCAAAGTAAACGAATGGCTCCTGCTATGACCAGATCTTCCATCTTTCTGGAATACTATCAGTGGCTTAGCAGCTGAAGTAGTACACTTGTTGAGCGAGAAGCTTTCACCTGTACGTAGGGTTTTCACAATCAAATCAGATTTAGACCTACTTATCCTGCTCAGATCTTGCGTGAATGGTCTCTGGGGAATTTGACACGATTCGTTATAAGTCGCATTTAGGTGACCATTCTGCTCAATTTTGACATGGCCTAAACCCTGAAGCCTCCCACTCAAATCCAAATTTACCTTGGAAAACTGCCAACCCAAGTTATTTGTTTGGACAGCTTGTCCAACAAGAGAATTTGGTGACTCGGACTCTGTATGGCAATTGGGATTTCCTTGTGGTAAACTGACACCTACAAGGTTTTCCGAAGCCACCGCAATCGGAACATGGTGCAGACACTCGGGATACCTGAAACCTGAAGGTGCAGCTTCAGCATCAAGACCAGAATTTCTGTTTCTATTTGCAGCTTGCATCACTCCATCCTGATTCTTTGAACTCTGTTTAGGCAATGCAGCACCTTGACCTCCTGAGTCCTTGCGTGAACTTTCTGTGGAAGTCTCCACAACAATATTGGAAAGAACGCTTGAGCCACAATACAAGGCATCAGAAGATACAGCAACGGATGTTAAATTACCTTCATCTATTTCCATTGACAGTAGACCATTGCTCTTAATCTTCTCTGCAGCCTGACACTGGCTCTCAACAGTATCATTGTCAACCAAATCTCTGCAAGGTTCCGAAACTAGACCCGGGAAAGCCCCATTGATATATGCATTGTTCACGAGATTAATACCATCTTTCAAACGCAAATATGTCAGCCCATTCTCTTGTTCTGATTTACTTACGCCAGCTTCCACATTTGCAGAGCTTGAATGATTAGCTACCTCCTGATTCATGTTAAAAGGTGAGGTAGGTGAGCTCAAACCCATCTTGACGCTTTCTCCATTATTGCATATGCCAGAGTTACTCTCCATAGCACAAGGATCTTCCAAGTCGCTTCCACCAGCCTCATTGGCATTATCAACACTTGCGGACGTGCTTACATTTCCAGATCCAGACTGTACACATTCCAACCCAAGGCATTTCCGAACTTTGCTAAAGAAAACCCTACACTGGTCCGGAGACCTTGTCCCGACAAAATTCGATATTGAAGCAAAATTCTTGCCAAATAGCGAGAACCCCTGTATAAAGGCAGATCTCTCATCATCTGTCCAATGTATCTGGCCCGTTTCCCCGCAGCTCTCTTCCGAACATGAGTCATCTTCTTCATTGCTGTTCTCATTATGTGTAGTATGAGATATCCGAGGTTTTTTTACAACAGGATCAAACTTCAGATGATCCAAACACCTCTCTCTAGAGTTCATGGAAGCCCCTAAGCAAGAATTTAGCTGCTCTGATGACAAAGGACCAACAGCTAAAACATCTTCACCAACAGTTCTCTTACGAGGGAGATCGAAACTGTAGGAGCACCCTTCAGAGTTATTACCATCGTGCTGCAATGAATTAGAACTGCTGCAACCTCGAATAGTGATCCTTTTGGAAGAGATCTGCCTGGTTGATGCAACCTTTCCAGCATTTGCTGCTATAATGGAGACGGCACCTAAAATATCAAGAGAGGCAGCCCCCATCTCACGTTTCCACTTTTTTTGTGACGCCAACATGTAGGTGTGCTTCCCCTCTTTACCATAAGCACGTTGCTTCTTTATTTTCCTAAAACAATCAGACTTATGGTTTTTGTAGTAGTAATCAATACAGTCTGCAGTTGTCTTTTGGGTAAGATATGAAGCAATTTTCTTGAAATCCTTCCCGTGCATTGCTAGCATATTCAGGAAAGTCTCCTTCTCCTCTGAGGTCCAAGGATTAATCATTTTCCTTTCCTTCTCAACGTCACATGGATCTTCAATCAGTCCATTGCTAGAGATAAACTTCGACACCACCCTCTCTTTCTCATCCAAAATCATCGCAGGCATTCTCAAAATGGCTCTAAAAGGCTTTAGATGGGTACCCGGAAGTAGCTTCTCCATATGGCTTAGGAGCTCTGCCGTGGGGGCTACACTATCCCTTCTTGAAGCTGCACATGCAGAGTAAAATAGTCATTAAACTTTAATATTCGATGAAAAAGACTTCAATTCATCTGTGATAAAGTTATACAAAAGTTTTACAAATAATCTCCTGCATATTGAGATACCACCTTCTACTGGCTCAAGGAAACTGGGAAAAAGTTATATAAGCATCTGTTTGGACTACACCTCCTAGTTAAAATGAATACAGTGGAAACTCGAAACAATATTAGAATAAAATCAAGTCTAAAAACAAATATCCTAGCATTCAATATCCAACAAACTCGTTAACAAGGAATTACTTTGAACTTGGCTTGCAAATTAAGAATTATGTCCACTAGCTGACAGCTCATGTGCACAGAGAACATATTGCATCATGGTTCATTGACTGTATCAAAAGTTCTCAATAGTTGTAGATGTTTTCTCTCAACAACTTGAAAAAATATACATTTCGAGTCCCTACAACTAAGACAAATATATTTACCTCAGGAAAAGGAAAAAAACGAAGATAGATGCTCTACAGAAACACATACCAAGACAAACAAGACACTATGACAATACAGAAACTGAACTTCATCCCAGAAAAGACAAACCACGAAACCAAGAGCAAAAAACAGAGATAAAAAGAGATTTGAGAACTTTACCTGAAGAAGAGAACCTCAGGCGTACAGGTTGGGGAAGTTTCAGGTGGCCGCTATTTTTTGCATTCGGATATAATTCTGTTTTTCTGTTAGACTTTGACTGGTACTTTGTTAAAGCTAGCTGATGCAGATCTTTTTTCCATGCGAGCTGAAACGCTTTAAACTGAAGGAGCAAAATTTTCTCCCTAGCTCTCAAGAGCTCTATCCTCTCTGCAATTTTTCCTTTGACCTGAGAATCAAACTGCCTTTGACTTATGCCATGGAATCTTGAGTCCTCAAACAAACTGAAATCTCTTGGAAGTAATTCTTTAAATACTTCAGATGATTCACTGGCATACTTCTTATTGGAAGACAATAACTTAGCACAGAGCAAGTCTTCATTAGAGGCCATACTATAATCAGTAGGAGAAAGCTCAATAGTTTCCTGATTGGCAAAAGTAGATGTGTTAATCTCTTTGGAAGAAGTAGCTGCCTTCATAGATGGCATGGGCAACATATCTACATCGCCTTCGACAGTGGGTAATGACTGGGCTCGAGATTTAACTTCTCCCGGGCTATCTTCAGAAACATCAACAGGAACCTTCGCTAAAACAGCCTGATGAACAGTATCTCTCATCAGTGTTTCAGCTACAGATGAAGCTGCTGCGTTAGGACCTAAATTACAACACGCTTCCTGTTCCTTGGGCACATTTTCATCTCCCTCAGAAAGATATGAACTGGGTCTTCCCCCTTCAAGCTTTAGCGTCCTGTGTTTGTTTTCAAGCAGATCAATTTCCGATTCAGTCATCTCTACAGCTTTCAAAATATCACCTTTCCAGGCAAGTAATCTGTTCATTGATGTCGAATGGACAGAACTGGAATCCCCTGTACCGGGCTCATCAGTACCAAGCAACTCACTGAGCAAACAGCCAAATCGCTCAATTGAGAGGTTATCGAGCTCCTCTATACTGACTGGAAATCGTTCGAGATGAATACTAGACACGGGACTAGGTGAACGGCACATGTTACTGACATCACTAGCAGCTACAACAGCCTTCGCAGATGATTTATCTGCAAACCNCCCCAAAAAAAAAAAAAAAAAACAGGTATGTTACATTGTCCCTGTAGAAGATAAGGAGTGAATGTATAAAAATAAGTGGAAGACATGATGGAAAGAGAAAAGGAAATCAGTGTTTACAAGATCAGATACATGACAGGAGCATAAGTAATAGGAAATGATAATGGCATGCAGAGAGGTGTATTACAAGATGGACCGTACCTGGTGATGAACTGCAAGCTACAGAGGATGGAGTTGTAGGGGAACCATAATCTGGAACAGTGGCTGCTGTCGGACTTTTATCAGCAATATTTTTGGTCAAATAGTGCAGTTCGTCTGTACCGTTTTCCAACAAAGGTGGTCCATCTTCGTTGGTGTTAACATCAACTTTCTTTTTCTCGTATTTCGCCAGGCCCTCACCCCACCCAAGTCGAGGTTTCTTTCTAGAACTCATCTCCTCAGAAAGATGAGTAGTTGTGGCACAAGCAGTAGCATCTCCTGAAGAAGATTGAGTCACAGTAACAACTTTAGGAAGAACCTCATTTTTCCGATCACTAGATTCGACAGCCCCCAAGCTTTTCAAGCTACTTGAGTGACTAAAACCAGAACTCTGAGACGCAAAACTCCCAGAACATGTCCATACTGGAAGTTTCCCAATTGCTCCCAGAGAACTCTCCTTCCCATTTTTCCTGGCACCGTCTAAATCACTGATTCCATGTAACCTATTATCTTGTGGGTCTTTCAGGTGACGCTGTTCCCGAGTACCCTCTAGCTCTGCATTGAGGATCGGAGGATCTAATGAATTATCATTAGCTAACCTTCGACCATACATCATATCATTGCATTGCTTTGCTGGAGAACAAGACTTATTGCCATAATTGTTCTCCGAAGATGGCCGTTCAAACAAGCTAGGACAGTCAGAATGAGGATCTGAAGGAACTGATAGCCTTTGATCTGAAAATCTCTGCTCGTTTCTAAATTTTAGTTGCCGTACTGGGGTACAGAGCTCAATGTCTGGCTGATGAGTGGAGTTGGCTGGATCCCAAGAGTTCACCACGTTATTATGAATATCTAGAGTATGTGGTGGCCTATCATCAACTGACCTCCGACCATTTCTAACACCACATGGCCTCTCAAAACCTCTAGAAGATCCGTTGCTCATCTCCCATGTATTGCATTTCCAGTCCTTCTGGCTGTAAGAAACTCTATCATCCCTGCAATTCCTGGGATATCTCCAGTCTCCACGTGATGCTGATGGTCTGTAGTAGTCATTTTCAAACATCCGGGCACTGGACCGAGAAGGTGTGTATCCATGACTAGTCTCCTCCACAAACTGGTGCCGTCCACCTTGCTTACCATGACCTTCAGAAAATTTTGAAGACAAAGAAGAAAGGAAATTATAAGTTAAGACCTATATTCATCCATGTATATAACTTCAGAAACTTTTTTAAAAGAGCATCTCTCCACAAACTTTGAACTTCTACTGCTGAAAAAACACGTTTTATATTTACCCGAAAGGAAATAAAAACCCAGACTCATCATAACACAGCAAGAAATCAATATTAGGAGACGAACAAATTCCCGAAAGCCAACACAGGGGTTTCAAATCTACCAGAAAAAAAATATAGATGTACAAAACTAAAACTAAAACTAAAACTAACAACATTTCTACTGCTGGAAACAAGTGTTATGATGAATCAGGAAGAAAACTAGGTTATTTTATCTGTTTTCAGATTTATGAGCACAAAAAAACTAACTCAGCTTAGGTAACAACAAATCCTCTCGCTGTCAAACTATATTTATGTGCTAAGAAAAACCCCTAAATTGTGATACAGCAAGAACTCAATTTAAAAGAAAACAAAAAGAAGAAGATATGACTCTAGATCAACAATCAAAACAAGCAGGAAACCTATATCTCGCCGGATTCTAAGCCCTAATTAGCAAGAAAAAAATATATAGAAAAGAGGGTTAGGTCTTACAAGAAGGCTTGCGGAAGTCTCCAGATCCCCAACGTGAAAACTCTCGGGGACCATGGTGAGACGAAGGAGTTGAAGGCGAATCCCTCCATCTGAAAGCCGAATCGAAAGATGGTTCAGGCCTCTCGTGCTTCCTCTGCCTCACGAGCTCCTTCCGATCCCACGATGCGTGATCCTGCGGCATCAAATTATCCAGAACAATCGCATAAGAGGTAACCTTGAACCCACTCCAGAGCCCGTCCGTGACCAAAACGAGATAAAAAAAAGGGCGGTGGTCGAAAAAGGGGAGAAGCTGAATCAATGAGCCCCGTCTTCCAGAATCATATAACTGAAACCAAATCAGAGGAGATACAATAGATGCCGCAGTTAGAGACTAGGGTTCCGTCAATCTGAGATTAAACGAGATTAGCCCAAAAAAGGCGGAAACAGAATCAAACAAGGAACCTGGAAGGAAGGCGAGCTGTAATCACTACTGAGAGATGGGAGATTCCACCGGTGGAGACAAAGCTAAAAAGAGAAAGACGCTTCCTTGAATTTCTAGTCTCAGAGAAAGTGAATTTTTTTTTTTTTATCAGGGCGATTTCTCTCTGTATTAGCTCGAACAAGAGGAGAAGAAGAATGGAGAGAGATAGAGAGAGAAAAGAGAGAACAAGGAAAGAGAAAATCCCCGTAACCTAAAGACGCCAATAAAACCGTATTTCAATATATTTTTGGCGTCCGCACTATTTTTATATGATTTCCATTCCACCTATTTAAAATCAAATTAAAAAATAAAAATAAATGTGGCGAGTAAAAATACTATTTACTTTTTACTTTAAAAAATAAATAAATCTTTACGGTAGTGCCACAAGACTTTTTCTACTACACAAACCAAAGTATTAAATCGAAGTTAGTAAATAATAAATTGTCTACCATTATCTCTAATTAATTAGTTTATCATTTACAGCCAGTGAGAACAGAGAAAAATATTAATTAGTAGAATTAAAAACTTTAAGAGAGAGCAGTCATTGACTTGTGAAGTTGTTTTATTAAAGAGAGAGAGAGAGAGACGGCTTCCCACCGCAGGCTCTAACACAGCAGCATCAGTTTTTCTTAAAAATTTCAGACAATCTTCGAATTCGCAGATCTTTGTCTTCTTGGTGATGGCGCATCAAGACAACTTGGATCATCGGTATAGTTCTGTCTGTTTTCTGGATCAATCATCTCCGTTTGGTTTTTTACTTACCGCTTCCTTAGTTCCAACAACCATATATATGACTGACTCTGGTCATTTGCAATAAAATCACATTTTGTAAATCTGGTTGATCTGTAATTTGGCGAATTCTTTATGTCTCATAAGTTTTTCGATTGGGTGCATTTGATAAGGTCAATTGATTCCGACGCACAAGATCCTACTTCAATGACAATTGAGTTTCTTCGTGCACGTTTGCTTGCTGAAAGAGCTGTTTCCAAGAGCGCACGAGCAAAGCTTGATGGGCTTGCTGATAAAGTAGCGGAGCTGGAGGAACAGCTCAAGATTGTGTCTTTACAGAGGAAGAAGGCAGAACAAGCAACTGCTGATGTTCTTGCAATCCTTGAAGAAAATGGCTTTACTGATGTCTCAGATGCTTATGATTCAAGCTCTGATCATGAAAGCTACTCTCACACAAATTCAGGTAAGAGTTTTATATTACAGTGGAGGAAAGTTTCTGAAATTAGATCTCGAGCGATTCTCAGCATTGGAGATTTGTTTCTTTCGCAGTGTCTGGCAAAAGTATATCCTGGAAAGGACGCAGGAGAGAACCAGGTTCTTCCGATAAGATGAAGGAAATTCGCAATAGGAGACAGAGAGTTTTTGACTCGGCTTACTTTTCCTCGGCTAGACATCGCCAAGGAAGATCTTGTCGACAAATTAGACGCAGCGAATCAAGGTCTGTTTATGATCCTCTGCTGCTCAGTGGTTGGTTTATGAATGACTAACATTCAAAAAAAAAAAAAATCTGCAAAAACATTGCCTTTAGCCATGAGATTGAAGATTTCTTGCCTCTCTCAACTTTCCAGAATTGTACCTGAAGACCATAAGAGAGATGGGAATCCGGTTGATTTTCAAGAAAACGGAGAAGTGCTTTCTACAACGTGTGAAGAAGCATCCAGAACCGATGCTGATGTTACTCTTGTGAAGGGAGACGAAAGTTCGCACAAGGTGTCAAATTCAAATGGTTTAGAGAGGGAAAACAGTATGGACATCAACTTGGAGAGAGCGTTAAAAAACCGTGCACGAGTCATCGGATCTTTTGAAGATATGGAAGAGACTCAAAAGGAGTGGGAGAAAAAGTTCACAGAGAAAGAGAATAAATCCTCTGCGCTGGTATATATGCCCTTGCCCTTGCCCTTGCCCTATGTCTCAGTCTTTTTTTACCTCTGCCCTGAAAATTTTTTTAGTCATCTTGTTTCTTCATGGTTGTGATTATGGTATTCTTGCAGGATTTGTGTGACGTAGGGAACCATTCAGATGTGACAGATGAAAGTAATAACGGAGAAAAAGCCCAAGCTCATCTTAAAGGTTCCACACTAGTCCCCTCATTTGGTGATACAAGGTCTATACCCAATGAAGTTGGCTTTAAGGAATCATTTGAGACTTTGTCACATGGTTCGCCTGATAAGTCAGCGACTCCACCTGATCAGTCCTGCAAAAGTTGCGGTTCCAAATCTGTGGAACAAGATGCTTCTCCTTCTGAGGACAAAGGAAAGCATATCTCTGAGAGTCCTGAAAGTGAGTGTTCCCGTCCACAGAGCTCTGATAACCCAGCTACATCAACTACTTGGTCACCTCCTTTAACTCAACCAAACTCTGGAGGTGGCTCCTTTTTCAGTAATGCCACTACCATTCAGAAAGTAGACTATCCCTTAGTTCCAGTGGCAAAGGACAAGTCTAATCCCCCTGACACGGTGCTCACTGCGCTAAAGCAAGCTAAGCTGTCTCTGCAGGAGAAAGTCAATAGCCTACAGATCAGAAAACCTGAGTATCGTTCTGAAAGCTCCTGTCCTTCAACGCCAGGTTCATATATGAACACATACGCTCTACCCATAGAGGCACCATTTGGTACCAAACCATCTCTCCCTGCTTCCAACGTAGAATTTCCTCCTGTTGGCGGTGCTGAGCTTTTTCGAGTACCCACTGATTTTTCATTTGATGCATCGACGAGGAACAACTATCAAGCTTCAAATTCTCAGAAAGCTCTTGTTAGCCATACACCTGAGCGAGACAGTCCCCAGTTACTAGACACCAGTCCTCCTTTGTCAATGGATGGTCGCCTTTTAACCACACCATACATCGGTGGACCAAAACTATGGGCAGGCTTCAGGCCAAATGGTCAACCGATGGTTGATGCTCAAGAATCCAGGCTCTATAAAGGCTCACCAAGTGCAATCTCTGGTGGACCATATGGTCTTGAGGGTAACTTCGATAGACAAGTAAGCACATATACTCCGACAACACCTACTCAGAGCTTGAATCCCGTTTCAGTTCTGCGTAGCAGAGAAATGTATTCGACTCCTTACTACACACGCCCGGTTGCGCTGCCTCCTACGGGTGGTTCAGGTGACGGCTTATATAGGTGAGTATGATTCTGTTGGATGCTTGTGATCAAAGCCTGCGATAGTAGAGAGTGTTGTTGTTGTATACACTTGTATGTAGACTATATCAGATTTGTATGAATTTGGCGGAAACAAAGTGGGTTAACTAAAGAAGAGGCAATAGGTATGTATGTGATTCATAAACTTTGTAATTATAGGATCTTGGTTGTTAACATGTACTATTAAATCAAGTTTTAATGAATTTGTTCGTGTGCTCAGTCTCTTGAAACTTAATAAACGTGACCAACTACTAGCCTTTAATCTATGAAACTGCCCATTCTTTAAGGTAACACAAGATGATGAGATTTAAGTTTTAACCATGAAAGAGAAAAATTGGGGGCAAGAGAAGAGAACGATAGATAGTTGCTTATAAGAGAAGATGAAACTCAAGAGTCGAGTACATACAATGGAAATTAAGAAACCTTCACCCAAAAGTTTTTGGTGTTTTTGCTATACAGAACCAAAAAGGGCAACGTTGATCTTCTTCGTGAAATATGACTAGTCTTCATGTTGATCATCATCACTGTCACCATCTTCCCTATGAGAAGGCTGATCATCATCATCCGTCGCCTCCTTTTTCTTACTTCTCTCGTTCCTTTCGTTCCATCTCGCCCAGGCCCACTTCAGGACAAGAAACCCTCCGAGTGCATATACCTGAAAATTTTGTTTTAAAATGAATCAAAACAGAACAGTGAGCTAACTTTTATAGGTCCTCTATAGCGTTCTAATAGTATCTAGATACAGGAGCAAAGCAAAAGCTGCAATCACTTCCATCGTTCACACTGCAACTGACCGAAATCAAACTGTAGCCAGTTTGGCAAACCGACAAGTCAAATGATTTACATGTACAAGACTAAAGGACACAGATGCCTAAAGAGAAAGTTAAAGAAGTTTCATGGACTTAACAATAGAAGAAGGCCTCGATCTATATTGCCTATTGGTAGAGAAAAAGTAAGAACAGTTTCAAGCAAAGGGGAAGCGATAATCTAATCGAAGCAATAGAGAAAAATCATTATCAACATCTGCCATAAACAGCCATGGGTCCCTACTCCCTACCAATTCCAATTGTAACCTCTCACCAAAAGCTCCGAAATGAAAGCCACTCAAATCAAAACACTATTCCATGGTTGTTGTTCATCTAATAAGCAGAAAAAATCCACCTGCCAAATGACGAGGGAGTTGGAAGTCTTGCCGGAGCTGACCTCAGCTTCAACCTTCAGTGGCTCGGTGTTCGTGGGCGGATTGTAAGGGAAGGAGACAGTCTCGACGGTCGAGTTCTGGCGATCCTTTTCGCCGGCGACAACCGTGGGTTTGGGAACACTGGCATCGTTAACAGCTGCAGGAGCCTTAGGTTGGAGAAAGGCGAATAGATTGGTGACGAAAGCAGGTAACTTTAGGGGAGGAGAATCCGAGCCCTGAGAACGCCCATCGGCTGCTTCAGCCATTGTCCACCGCACGAGGAGGTTTGGAGTGTTTAGGTTTTTCGAATCGGCGGAGGATTAGGCTACAAATTGTACTGGTGGTCACTTCTCTCTGCACTATTTACGACACGTGTCTCTCCAATTTTTGTTTGTAGTAACCCACATGGGCCGAAAAGCCCAAGCAGACTGGCCCAAACACATAGATAGAAAAATAATCAAATCGCACGGTGCTCAATATTCATATTTATTTTTATTTTTATCTAAACAGTTTCGTTGCTGCTCCTCAATCGTACCAGAATCTGAGAAATTTGTGTCCAAAATCGATCAATCTCAGGCGAAAAATTAGCAGCTTTTAGGGTCTCCATGTATCATCCGACGAGGGGTGGTGTTCGCGGTGGTCGAGATCGTAAGTCTTTCATTATTATATGTTTCAGATTTTGGATTCTATTATTATTACAAGATCCGCCATAAAATATCTCAGGTTTTAGGGTTTCCATGTAGCACCCAACTCAGTTTCTTCCTTCTTCTCTGCAATTCATTCTTAAGATTTTGTTTTTAGAGGGTTTGAAGATGTAGATTGGACATAAGCATTTGTGATTTAGCTGAATTTGATAAGAAGCGTTGCCAAAGTTACAGTGAACCGGTTAATTCTGATTTCCTCCGTTTTTGCCAACTTTTCTGTGGATCAAGATGTAGAAGATTAGCTGTGCTTATAATGATAATGCATGATGAAGACTGTTACTAAATAAACTTGTTTTATAAATGTGCAGAGTTTAGTTGGGATGAAGTGAAGGCTGATAAATATAGGGAGAACTATTTGGGTCACAGTGTCAAGGCCCCTGTTGGAAGATGGCAAAAAGGTTCTTTTCTTATTCCTCTCTCCCTGTTTCTTCAATTTTTGTAAAGTTGATCCCCAGTTGGTGCTAAGCGAACTACCTGATTCTCCATTGGTATTTACTGAACTGAATACGAGTCTTGTGCACTGAAATCTTGATGGTTAACTTGTTTGATTGTTTCTTGTATAGTTGTATTAGCTCCATGATAGGTAGAGATCAACCATATGATTGCAATTCACTAGTCAAAATCCATGATTTTATTATCATCATCTTGTTAGCTTTCTTTCTTCGTGATTTGCTTTTCCTTTCTAGCGATTAGATTTTTGCAGATTAATCTTTAGTGTAAAACTTTGGACTGACATTTTTCTTCTGCGAAAAAATGAATAGGTAAAGATCTCAACTGGTATGCTAAAGATAAAAAGCAAAAGGGTTCCAACACGGATGCTATAAAAGAAGAGATTCAAAGAGTTAAGGAACAAGAGGAACAAGCCATGAGGGAGGCTCTGGGCTTGGCACCGAAGTCATCTACAAGACCACAAGGCAATCGCCTTGACAAGCAAGAGTTTACTGATCTTGTGAAGAGGGGTTCGACGGCAGAGGACTTGGGTGCAGGGAATGCTGATGCAGTATGGGTGCACGGTGTTGGCTATGCAAAGTAAGTTCTTTTTCCTGTTTGACTATATCTAAGTTAATATAAGTTGATGTTTTAGTAATTTACCTTCGTTCTTCTTCTCACATTTCTTTCTGCAACTATGTACAGGGCACCACGACCGTGGGAAGATCCAAGCACCCTTGCACCATCTCAGAAAGAAGACGCAGGCCCAGCAAGTTTGCCAGCAGATACAACAGGGATCAAAACCGTTGAAAATGGACCGGATGATACTGAGAGGGACCAAAAGAAAGATAGGCATGAGGAAAGGAAACCTGCAAAGAGAGAGAAGGAAGATAGACATGAAAGACGTGAAAAACGCGAGAGGCATGAGAAGCGACCCAGTCGTGATTCAGATGACAGGAAGAAGCACAAGAAAGAGAAGAAGGATAGAAAGAGGAGGCATGACTCCGATTCCGATTGAAGTGGACTGTACCAGGATTGATCTTTTTCTCCCAGGGGGGGAAAGAGAGTGGTCGGTTCTTGTCATCAATAACCAGCTGCCTCTTTTGCAAGATTTTTAATCTGTAGCTCATTTCGCTTTCAAATCATGTAGTTAAGATGAAAACAATCAAATCTGTTAAGTGCTGTTGAATATTAATGGAAATCGCTTGGAGAACTGAACCAAGGTTTGTTAAAAGTTTCAAACACATGGATTCATCTGATGTTTATAAGTTATTACAGAACCAAGTGCACGTTCTAGCTAATCTTTATTATTAAAACACTCACTTCACTATATCACCAAAGCATAGGTTATCTTTCTCAAAGCCTGTGGTCTTCAATGAAAAGGGGGCGTCAAATTGCCTCAGAGAAACGTAAATCAGCAGGGCCTGGTCCCAATATTCCTTTCTGTTCACTAATCTTCCCTAGTCCTTGTGATGAATCTTCCGCAGGTGCACTTGTGTCAGTGTTCACTGACATTTCTCTCTGCAAAGTCGTGAAGAAAGATTAAAGAAATGGACCAACTAAATCCGGGAAGGGAGCTGGAGTCTAAAGCAACTGTTGCTGTCAAACTCAAACATGGATTTCCCAATCTACACTAAAGCCATAGCCAGACGCTTTTTCTCAAGTGAAAAGAAAGTTCAGAGTAGAGTAGTTACTTATATAAAATGAGATATGACAAGAAAAAGGCACTTGCCTCATCATGATTATTGGAACCCTCCAAAGTTACTATTGGGGTCGTTAGAGGAGGTTCAAGATCTGGGTCAGGCTTCTGAAATATGAATGTTGCATAAAGCCCTGCACAAAAGAAGAATAAGGAACTATAAGTATCAAAACTGGAGATAAGAATAGAATAAGATGGCATAGTATGACGAAAAGTTACCTAACAAGTCAAATGCTCTTGGAAGAAGCTTTCCCCTAGGGTCAATGAAGTTGGGCCCAGCATTCATCAGCAAGCTTGCAAACTGGGCTCTGAGAATTAGAGATGAACAACATCAGCAATGTAATACAAACTTAGGAAGAAGCAACAGCCATGAATAATATACAAAGCTCATGATATGAGATTCAGAATCTGTAAGGTAAGACTTTGGAACCTGTTATCATCGTAAAAATCTGTTAAACTTTGAATCTCCACACATTCAAGGCCAGCCTCCCTTGCTAACCTGATTAACAAACACAAAAATAAAAGTAAAAGTTAGAAGATTGTTGACATGGTAATGCCATACCATCCAATTAGTGTTATAAAGGAGAGACCATGGTGCACGAGAACCCACCTGATCAAGCTTGGAAAGTGAACCAAGCAATGGTCTTCAGAAGCGTTGTCACCAGAAAATTTCAGCTGGTACCTCTTTCCAAACAGCGGAAATCTGAGAAGAACAAGGCAAACAGTAAGTTTAGGAAAGGAACTTGTTGGCAAAAATGATTTTTTTTTTAAATCAGAAAGATGCTCACTTTTCTTCCTCCAATTCGAAAGTGATCATGTAACTTTCAGACCGAATGTAGTTGGGGAAAACATTAGGCTTCGTCCCTCCACTCCTATTGTGGTATGCTTCTACATTTTTCTGGTACTTTGCCCTGTTTGACCATAATGTTAAGGAGCGCAGTCCAAGTGATCAAAATATATATATGCAGTCAAATGTTGAAACTGATGAACTTAAAATCTCAGTATCAAATCACAGGAAGCATAGGACAAATAAAAATTACTTATTGGAGTTATCTTCAACAGTTTCACGCAGTTTAGGTACTTCAAAAACAAGAATTCTAATGTAACAACTATATCATACCATATGGTAGACGAGTCAGGAGTAATACCGAAAAAGTAACCTCCCGGTTTCAGTAAACATGCTACATTACTTAAAAGTCTTCTCGCACTCTCCTCGGTTTCAAAGCATAACTAAAGCAAGGAGATTTTGTTAGAGATGAGTCCATTACATCCTCGCTACGCTACATTTCCATAAACGCAGAGGAAACAAACTGCAAAAATCTCAAGACCTGGAGATGGCGCCAACAAGAAACTAAGTCAGCCTGCCCGACCTTCTTCTGTAGCTGGAATTCAAGATCATCCTGTCACAGAAATGAAGCACAAACTAAGAAATGTTGTCCAGATATACTACTTAGTAGCTTACTCAGAATCAGATGGTAGCAGGTCTCACCTTGGAAGGATCAGCTTCAAAGAATTCCACATCGTAACTCTTCCTATGACTCTCCCAAGATTCTCGTACACAAGAAATCTCAGAAGACGATGCTTCTAAAGTTATAACAAATTCACCCAAACAGAAAAAGAAGAAAAATTGCAAACTCATCAGAAGCAGAACTGATATTGTACAGTTTATAACACTGAGTAGATAAGTAAAGTATAAGAATACCAATTCCGATGTAGTGACCAATCGGAGCAGCTTCCCACTTGTCGATGTCGGGATCTCCGCCGCAGTATAGCTCGCAAACCTAGAAAACACAGAGAGATAAAGGATGAGACTTTGTCCAGGAAATGATGGAGCTGTTACAGGGTGTGGGGAAGAGGGATTGTTAGGTACAGTGGTATAAGGATGTGCGAAGATGTTGATTATGGCCGTCTTGGCGAAATCGAAGAGGCGGTGATGACTCTGCTCCGATTTTGAACCCGCGAAGCCGCTCATTTTTCTTCTTCTCCGACCAAAATTTTCAAAATTACATATTTGGCAACCGATTTATACTTCTTTCTATTTGTTATCCCAATATATGAATTTACATTACTTACTTATTCACGTATTGTAAATTCCTTTTGTCATCTTCTGTATATTAACATCATATCCTAATAATAGTAATACTGTACATTTTTATAAATCGCGAAATTACTCCATACTAGACCACAATTTGCAACATATTACTGCACATTAGACCACATGATCAGAAAATCTCTCGCGTTCTATTTATGGGGGATCCTTTGAACCTTCAAGTGGATACAAAATTTGCAATCTGTCGATTAAAGTGGTGACGGATGCGTCAATATATACAGTTTTATAACTGTTTATGAAAGCGCTAAAACCCAATATTTCATAAATGAAAATAACCTCATTTTAAACCAATGATGGAGATTTGTGAGGGTAAAAGACTTTGATCATTTCACCTGTTATGTTACTGACAGCTGAAATTATTTATTTTTTAGAGGACCGGGCAAACAAAAATACCTCAGGAAGTTACCAATTTATTATAAGAAGAATTGTAAACCAAAACCAATTTCGGTAGTAAGGAACCAAATCGAACAAATGAAAACATGTTGATCAGAGCTTATCCTGTAGACCAGCAGTTCTGGTTCTAGATGTGCACGTGGGGTCCAAGGTTTATTAAGCAGATTCATCTGATAAAACAGTTGAATCTTCTCACAGAAGAAGTCTTCGAACATCCTTAAAGTTTGAGCGCAATTCAGACAGAAACGAAGCTGAAACGAAACCGGTTTCATAAAAGCAATGAGTAACAAAGAAGAAACACAGTGAAAGATAGAAATACAGAAACTATTGAATGTTGCATTACCTCCAACTTGTCCATCAAAGATCCGATGATCAGCGGATAATGTTACATTCATTTTCGTTACTACTGAAGGCTTCTCAGTTCCTGAAACAATAACCAAAAACTTGTCATAACCTCATCAAAAGAGCAAACCAAAGGTTGAAAACCGAAAAGGATGTTATTGTCTCACCATCTATTCCAAGAATTGCCTCGACCACTTTATTTCCTCTACCAACTGCTAGAATTCCAGACTGCAAGAGAATCGATGGTCCGGTTTTAATATCCAATAACACATGTGCATCTCTATAAAGACTATACTAAATCTTGCACGACGAATGTCACAAACAAAAAAAGATTGCTCTTCCATCTGTAATTAAGAGTGCATCGTTAAGGCTATGATTACCTGAGGGGGGTTAATAATTGCGCAGAATTGGTCCACGGGATACATTCCGAGATTTGAAATGCTGAGAAACATGGTTTCCTCAGTAAGTACGGAAAGTTCCACAAAATTCCAGATGATGCTTAAGAACTTAAAATGATGAATACCTGAATGTCCCTCCTTGAAACTCATGAGGAGCAAGCTTTCCAGATCGCGCCTTTTGTGCCAGCTCCTTAACCTACTCCACAATATCAACAAAGAAATCAATTTTCTAACCACTGATAAGCAGCATATGACATATGGTGAGAACTGATCAAACAAGTTAGCCTGGCATATTCGTTAAACTTCCTTAGAAAATTATACTACCTCTAAGGAAATAGCAGAAACAGATTTCTGGTCTGCATTCCTTATAATTGGAGTCATTAAGCCCTGCAACACATGCCAAGAAGATGAGGGATACATTCTTCAAGTAATCAGAAAAGCTGACACAAGAGTGTACCTTCTCAGTTGCAACTGCAATTGATATGTCAACATCTTCACACATAACAATCTCTCCTTTCTCAGCGTCCCAGAAAGCTGCCAGACATTAAAACAAGGCACTTTAAACAACTAAAAAGAAGGTTTAAGCAAGCAATAGGACAGATACCAGCCACATGATTGCAATTCCTAGGATCATTACATCAAACTCAGAGTGAAATATATCCTACTCGTAGAACCTAAAACCAAATTCTAAAATTCACTACTAGTCCTATAGTCTCAAAGCATGTTTACTAAATATTTCCAGCAGATGTCAATGGCATTGCAATTATTATCCAACATGGGCGGCTGCCTTAAAAAGGACGAATGGCTCATCGATAGGATTGGGGATAAACAATAGTTTAGTTATTTGAAATAGCATCATTGACGAGTTGAATATAATTTCTCACCATTAGCTTGTCTTACATTCCTCAGTGCGACTGCCACTGCTTTAATAACTATGTCATTGACAGACACTTTAACGCCATGGTTTTCTGTAGATGATAAAACCACAGTTCAATCTGAGCCTTTGAAGTTATCAACAAATACAAGGAAGTGGGATAAAAAGCAAAGCAGTGTACAAACCTTGAAGTTCTTTCCTAAATGCAAGAAGAGGATCCAATACAACATCTGCAGGCACACTCAAATGTTTAACAAGCAAACAAATTACATAAAGAACAGACAAAATTTGTGAATTACCAACCTGATGATAAATACAAGTGGGGTATCTTCTGTTTTGATTCCAATAAACGTTTAGCTATAATCTGCCAAGTGGGAAAAATCAAACAGAAGTCATGATTTCATTATGATCCTAGCAGAAAAGTTCAAAGCTAAAAGTATGTTCCCCTTGGGTGGTGGAATATTTCCCATCCACTTTCAGTAGATGTAGATTAGACAAAAGCTACGATCACCTATTGATATATCTATCAGCTCAAAGAATACAGATCAAGGGAATTGTAACCAAAATTTGTTGCAAAATCCCATAGAAACCTTTGAACAAGCCAGCATATGTACAATGAAGTGAAAACGGCCTTATCACCTTGTTTTCATAGAAGGAATAATTCACATATAGAGCAATAATAAATTACCTTGCGAATTTGACTGTTGGGAAAATCTTCATAATTTTCGGACTGTGTCACAGAAGACTTTGACTCAGGCGGCGATATGGAAGAGGATTTAGACGGGGTCTTCTTTGATGGTTGTTTCTTAGACGCAGATGTTTTAGATGTTTTTCCAGAAGCAATTGCGGCCACAACATCTGATTTCAGTAATGTACCAAAGGGACCCGATGCCTCGATCGATGATGCCTCCAATCCATGTTCTAAAATCAATAGCTTTGCAGCAGGACTGATCTTTGTAAAGCCTACTTTCCTCCCTCCAGATTTATCTACAACACTGTGAGGGACTTGTTTTTCTGTCTCAACCTCAGAACTACCTGCGGAAGAAGACTTGATGGCTTCAATACTTTCAGCATCTTCAACCTACATAGAAGAAGGATTAGCTTCTAATATCCCTCAATCTGTAAGCGATTGATTTGTCGGAAAAAAATGTGGAGGCATACTTAAGACAATACATAAAGTGGCATGGAATTAGAAGAGTGCCCACCCATTTGTGCACATTAGATGCTAGTAGAATAGTTGGGTTAAATAAACCAGTATTAAAACAATTTACTTTTGAACTAAAAGACTTACTATAAGCGCAATCGGCTTTCCGACAGCCACATCCTTGGAACCCTCAGGAATTAGAATCTTAGCCAAGTACCTGCATCAAAAGTCATCTATCAAGTTATACAGTCCATTAATATAAGATCACTCATCAGAATACTAATGCAGCAGTCCAGGTAAATCTTCTTTTATTCAAGAAGCCCATGCTCATACCAGAACTAGGAAATATGAATTCAATCTTTAAAGGAAAAAAACTATCATTTAAGGAAAAAAACTTGAACAGATCTTACTTTTGCAATCAACATTTTCTTCTCAACAAAAGAGAAGAAAAAAAAAAAAGTGAAATCCACAGATTATGAATGCTATATAGAAATTAAACGACAAGATGTTTAGTATACCCCTCTTCGAGGCATTCAAATTCCAGAGTGGCTTTGTCAGTCTCGATTTCACCTATGACATCACCCACTTCAATCTGTTGAACAGGAAACGAGGAGAATCAATACAGGCAATTGCATAAACACCTGGATCCTGGTGGTAAAATTACAATGCCAATTTACTTTCCAGTCTTGGCCTCTTTGATCACCAGAAACTAACCTTGTCACCCTCTTTTTTCCACCATTTGGCAATGTTGCCTTGGTTCTGCATATCAATAAACAAACAAATGATTCAGCGTCTCCAGCCTCACGACAGAAAAGGTGGACGCGTTCTCATCTATGGAATTTCATACCATTGTAGGAGAAAGTGCTGGCATTTCTAAGACCACGTGTGGGGGAAGATTTGATGCATTGGGCTGAACGGAAACTCCTTGTTTTGTGCTTTCTTCAGGTTTCATCTCTTTATGAGCTGATGTTTCCTCTTTACCAACCCGTCCACCCTCTGCGGTAGCAGAAACATTTTGAATGTCATCTTCCTCCTCAACCTTGATTACAATTAAATAAGATGAGATTAAATTCTTATGTAGCAAGATGCTGACTGAAAACACGAAATATCATGTCGGACATGACATGAGAGCTCAGTAGGGCGTAATATTGAGAAGGAGAAGCAGTAGGAAGATTGGATCTTGGTCTCTTTATTTAGAATTAATATCGATAAACAAACACCATAGATCTCTCTGATGCATAGTCTTCCAGGATGTAAGACGAGGAAACAAAAGAAAATGAAGAGGCAAAGAGCAGACTAGTTAAAGACTTAAAATAAAAGGAATTCCTAATGAGTGTAGGTCGATGCCTGCATCAACTGTTGCGAGATCATACTATGTTTCTTTAAATGAATAAGACAGCCACTGTGCTTACCATTATTGCAATCGCTTCATTTACAGGAATATCCTTTGATCCTTCAGTTACTAATATCTTGGCCAGATATCTACAGAACCATGCTTCATTGTAAGCCAATTGACATTTGCATATATTTATAATGAGGCAGATATTTGAAATACCAAGGTATTGTGGGGAAAAAAAAATATAAACTAAAACACACAAAATCATGAACCGGCTTTTCTAGAATTACCCTTCCTCTTGACTCTCCATTTCTACAGTGGCTTTGTCTGTCTCTATCTCACATAATACATCGCCCACCTCTACCTGTCAGGAAGAACCAAAATTTAAACCAGTTACTGAGAAATTTCACATTCTATATTTCCTTTGTCTGGTAAATCGACAATTTATCGCCTTTCTTGTACCATGACTATTCTTAAATAACAGCACGCAAGTTGACTAAAGTTTTGTCAACCAAAAAAAAAAAATTCCCACCTTGTCACCTTCTTTCTTTATCCATTTTGCAATATTTCCATGACTCTGCAAAAGCCCAACAAACATTAAAAAAAAATGACTTCTAGCAGGGAGGCCAAGTTTTAATTTATAAGACTGAAGTCCCAATTCCTACCATCGTAGGAGACAAGGCTGGCATTGTAAGAACCGTCTGAGTGGTGGGTCCTACAACCGAAAGACAAATAATTTTAAGAGAAGAATCTTGCATAATCGATTGCATCTCTTGTAGCTATATTTAAGAGAAGATGAAAGCACAACATATCAGAGAAAAGAGTGTTATTCTTATCACCCACTTAATACTTGTGTCTTGGTAATTTTAATAGCTAAAAGAATTTTTACAATTGTCAGTAGGTTGATTTATCAGATGAAAGTCCCATATATCGACTGCTTTAGTAATTCTATAATGAATTGCTTCTTAGACTAATTGATGAAGATTCTTATTCCATCAGATAACATAACAAACAATCTATGAATACCTGCAGATGAAAAGTTTTGCACGCCACCAAATCGCAACTACAAGAAGACAATGTATGTGAGAAACAGGGTTGGATGAAAGTGAAAAGAACAGTACTAAATGCAAAACTTACAATGGGCTTTGGAGGACTATCATCCATTCTTGTAATCATGTCTATCGAGGCGGACCTGGAAATTTAGATCAGAAAAATGTAAAAAAAGGAAAAACACATATTCCTCCAATTTTCTTAAAAACGAGTTCAGTGGATACTAGTGAGCTATTAATAACACATACGAATGATTTCAATAACCATCTTAGTTTCTCTTTAAAACACAATCTTAAACTTTGAGTGCCTAGGTCGCATTGGTTTCTAAAAAAAAAAAAAGTGTCCCCAATTTCCAGGAAAGAGAAGCCATCATTGCATAGACAAACGCAAACACCTCGTCTAGCCAAAAAGAGATCTTAAAATAAAATGTACAGGATGGAGGCAAACCTAGAGAAAAGGATAAAACAGAAACTGGAATAGACTGGTCATGCCGTTCTTAACTTAATATTCAATGATTTCACAATAAGTCAATACTTTGGGTAAACCTTTTCTGCACCCATCATCAGTTACCAAGATCTGTGGTATGGAACACATACCTCACACCGTTACTGCTACGAATCTTGTCGTCCAAGTAGTTTCGTCCATTAGAAAAGCTGAATTAGAGAGTTCATGGTCAAATGTATTGCAAAGCTAAAGAAATCACACCAGTTTTCGATTCCATGAACAGAAATATAAGAACTGTCGCTTAACACAACAAAACGAAAACGGAGTAGATAAAATCCATTCTGATATTCAGGGAGTTGATAATTTAATTCATCTCAGTGCAATCTACTAAACCTGAACTAAAAGGCTAGGTTGATTATAATAAATGTTTTTATAGCCCAATGCCAACTGAAACAGGGATTCTACCCAACAATCTATTATCCTCACTGTGGTTTCCTTAAAGTTCTAAGCGGAGGTAACCAATCACTGAGGGAGTGAGCCAGAGTATTCTTCTCAAACAAACAATTGTTCAACAGCTCTAAACGTTTCTTCCATAATAGTTCGATTGGTTCCAGCAAAAACGGATTGGCATTCTTTCAATCCATAAAATTTCTCTCATTCAAAATCAGATTCTTAAACACCACCATACACTACGCAAAAAAAAAAAAGAACTTCGGAAAAAGTCAATGGAGAATTGTCCAAAAAGAAAAAAATGAAATCGAACTGAGAGACTAGTTCTCTTATCGAATTGCCAAGGATCACAAATGAAGAGCGACACCGAAACTTTGAAAGAGGGCGAGACGAGAGAGAAGACGCGTGATCAGAATAAGCGTACCGAGTATGGAATCCGGAGACAGGAGCGAGAAGACGAGCTCTGACAAGTGAAGAAGTGCGGGCGATCGCTGCGTGCCGGAGGAGCGGAAGCACCATGACAGCACTTCGGGAAAGAGGAGGGTTCGGCAAATCGGAAATGGGAGAGACTAGGGAGACGATGGAAATCGAATAACTTATAATTTTTGACAGATCGCAGCGACGGCACGAATGATCCTCGTCAGTCGTCACGAAAATGTTCAGAATTCAGATACGGCCCGGTCCGGATGGAAACCACATCTAACCATATTTAGATCCTCTACATGCTTGGTTTGAGATTTGAGTTGGTGAACCAAAAATTTAACCATCTGGAAAAGCAATACTTTACTAGTTCCCTGATTAAGGGTTTAATTAATTGGGTTTCCGCAAACCGGATTATATACGTATAGCGGTATAAGTTTGATATTATTAATTGTAAGATTGTTTTTGGTAGTAGTATCACAAATAAGGTGTAGAATATAAAATTTATGGAAACTTTAAAAACCTCATTTAAGTTAAATTATACATCAGATCACATATCTCATTCATAAATTAATGAGTAAAAACATATAGTAACCAATCAAATTGAATAATGAAGATTTGATATCCAGTTGTATCATATTAATCATTCTTTTCTTTTTTTTTTTGTAAAAAATAATCATTCTATTTTTTCTTTCATTTGTATTTCAACATAACAACATCCATATATTAATAATAATAAAATCTAACTATTTGTACATGTTGTGATTAAAATATTATCATCATAATTTTTCTTTTTCCAACCAAAACATCAGCCAAACTTTTTTCTAAAGAACTTTTCTTTCGATGAATATAATAGCAAATCACTCAATTTTTATCTGTAAACTATTTTTTTTTTGTATTTTACTTTAATTCTTTGACCATTAAAATTGTTTATATTTTTTAGTTACTTACCCNTTCCCCTTTTTTTTTTTTTTTTTTTTTTTTGACCAAAGGCATATTTACCCATTATCTGTTCATGGTTTTTAACTTTTTATTGTGTGAAATTAGATATTGGTTATTCTAATTACCATAAAGTTTCTATCTTTTTGTAATCTTATTAATAAAGTTTAAACTGATAAAAATACGGTGTTAAAAATTTCCAAAAATTAGATGCCATATGCCAATATTTCTATTCGTTACAAATCTATAATATCAAAACTTTGTTGTGAGTACTCCTTTGCATAGTTGTCTGCATTAGTAAAGAAAGAAATGTGAATGAGAGCAATGACATTGACACGAGTAGGAAGTCTGCTATAGATGGCGGAAGCACGATGTGACCATAGTCGTATTAAATTATCTCTACGAGGATCGGAACAAGGATCAAAGGAATATCCTTTCCTACACCGTCCTTTGACTTGTGTAACTTATGCACGATTTTATTCAAAACTACAGAGCAAATCTCCGTTTGTTTCTTCTTTTGCTAAATCTGAGATTTTGCAATCCCCATTAAAATTATACCCACCAAAATCTATCTGTCCAATTTCCAAAGTCAACTCCTTTTTGTTTTCGTCTTACTTTCTGTTCCTCTTCAGCTCTGGAAAACAAAAACAAAAAGTAATCCATTTTTTTTTATATAAGGATCCGAATTGGCGTGAAAGAGAGATAACAACACATCGACCAAAGAGGAATAAAAATCAATCAAAACGAATGGAGGAGATTGAAGAAGCGAGTCGTGAGAGTGGGCATGTTGTGTGCGGATCATGGATTCGTCGCCCGAGGAAAGTAAACTGGGCCATCATCGCCAAAGCTGCTAAGCGCCGTGGCTCGTCTGCTTCTCCTGCTCTCCTCAACATCTTCTCTTTCGATCCCATCACTACTTGTCTCTCCTCCTCTCCCTTGGTAAATTCTTCTTAAACACCATTGATCTTTTTGAAATTAGTCAGTCTTTTCAAACGTATCCGGGGTCTGGAACGAATCCAGAGAGCTTCGAAAACTTGTTGGGTTTTAGGTGAAATCTAGGTTGTTTATTTGGATTGGGGAATTTGGGTCCTGCTGAATCATGGAAGAAATTTAGGGTTTTTCTCTTTCACACTGAGAAAACAGAACAAACTCTGTTCATTTGCTATTTACTTGGGTTGACTAATGAAAGCAAAACAACCTTTTTTTGTTTGATCAAAGGCAACACATACGCTTAAAGAGAGTGATGGTGACCCTGTGGCGATTTCGGTGCATCCTGGTGGAGATTATTTTGTTTGCTCAACCTCCAAAGGTGGCTGCAAGTACGTTTCTTCCTGCCCTTCCTCTGATACAAATGTTTCTTAATTCGTTTGAGCTGCCACTATTAAACCTAGGATAGCTTGTCGATCTTGTCTTGAGAGCTAGACATCTAATTACTAAAACTGAACCTCGTATCGCTTCCCTGTCTTGCATCCATCTAAATCATGAATACCAGAGAATTGGAATTGGCTGTTACCATTGTGGACACTATCTGCCTCCTTGTCTATACAAATTTTGTTTACGGTCTAGATGGTAAATGGAATTTATTTTGGTTTTCAGGTTGTTTGAGATTGTCGGAGGAGCAACAGGTGTTACGATCTTAGCCAAGGAACTCCTTCCTCTCCAAAATGCTGGACTGCAAAAGTGTATGGCCTTCAGCTTTGATGGGTCTAAATTAGCTGTTGGGGGAGTGGTAAGGAGAGGTTTTTTTTCCTTCTCTGTTGCAATAATTGTTGTTGTAGCTTACTTGCTGTAAGCTATTTCCAGGATGGATGTCTCAGAATTATGGAGTGGCCAAACCTTCGTGTAATTTTGGATGAGCCAAAGGCACACAAATCCATCCGGGATATGGATTTTAGGTAACGACAGGAACCTTCTCTCCCATCCTCCCTCCTTTTGTATTCTTTTCAGTTTACTCATAATTGAGCTAGTAAAAAAATGGTCTTTTGTAAAGATTCGGGACTTCGGTCGTACAACACATATAGAAGTCAATGGAGATTATGAAACAAAGCCGATTGTGTGCATCTCTCTCATATTCTGCATCTTTTGTTGTAGTCTTGACTCAGAGTTCTTAGCCACAACATCAACTGATGGATCAGCTAGAATATGGAAAGCAGAGGATGGTTTTCCTTTATCAACTTTGGAACGTGGTGGGGTAC
This sequence comes from Noccaea bulbosa, assembly GCA_900406535.1. Classification (NCBI taxonomy): domain Eukaryota; kingdom Viridiplantae; phylum Streptophyta; class Magnoliopsida; order Brassicales; family Brassicaceae; genus Noccaea; species Noccaea bulbosa. The sequence goes on along the minus strand of OVBJ01000132.1, from coordinate 20,541 downwards.
GTAATAGTGAGAGTTATAGTTTGCATTTTTCATCCCTATACTTCCAAATTGATAACTCTTTTGTGATATCATGCGAACGTTAGTAACATCTTCAAAATTCATTTATCCTTCTGTTATATCCTGATTTTGGTACCGTTATGTTTGCAGGATGAAAATATTGAACTTTGCCGGTTCTCCAAAGATGGAACAAAACCTTTCCTGTTTTGTGCTGCTCAGAGAGGTATATAATATAGCGACTCTCGAGTATACTATTACAAGCATCACTAGAATTTATAAATTCAGAACAACATATGAAAGTTTAAACAATTTGGAATCAGGTGATATTCCTGTGGTCAACGTGTATGACATAAGTACATGGAAGAAGCTCGGGTTCAAGAAGCTGTCAAAGAAGACTGCTTCAACAATGGCAGTGAGCTTAGATGGAAAATATATTGCTTTGTGAGTGTTTCTTCATATCCCTGCTTGGTTATAGCTTTCGGGCTTTTGATTAAAAACCTCATATTGTGGACCTTATTTTGTAGGGGTGGCAAAGATGGAGATGTATCTGTTGCTGAAGTCAAGACAATGGAAATCTACCACTACAGTAAGAGGCTACATCTTGGTCAGTCGATTGCTTCACTTGAGTTCTGCCCTAGTGAAAGGTATGTGGTTAAACAATTGAAAAGATAATGATAAATCAAAACTGTAATCCTCTCATTACTGGGATTTAGATTAGCATTGTTTCTGATAGTTTCTCTATCTAATTGGTTCATTGTTAACTTGGGGATTAGGGTAATGCTGACAACTTCAAGCGAATGGGGTGAGATGGTGACAAAACTCAATGTACCAAAGGAGTGGAAAGGTTTGTTTTCTGATCTCTTTCTCTCTGAAAGAAGGGATCGGCTCAAATACGTTTAGTAAATTGTATATATATATATATATATATATATATATATATATATACACATACCTCAATCACTCATGTCTGTTAGCTGTGTTTGATGTGTAGAGTGGCAAATCTATGCACTGCTGTTTTGCTTGTTCATGGCATCAGTGATTGCTGCATACATTTTCTTTGAGAACTCAGATTCGTTTTGGAGGCTACCAATGGGGAAAGATCAAAGAAGACCAAAGATTAGTCTTTTTGGAGGTTCTTCCACGCCAAATGAGGATCATCAAAAATGGAACTTGGACCTATAGAAGAAGATTATGTAAAATCCACGAAACCTTTTTCTGGTTTTTTTTTTTCCTTCAAAACTTGTTGCACGTTTTCTTTTCTAATCTTTTTTACAGTTATCACTCTCATTATTCTGATTTTGTCTGACAATAACTCTTTTGATTCTGGAGTAAAAAAATATCGTTTTGCTGTTTTGGCGTCTTGAACAGTCTTCTATGATTACATTATTGATAAATTTACTGACTACTGTTGCGAATAAACGTGTGGTGAAAAATCAAATGTTAAGGGTAACAAGTTGAAGTGCAGAGGAGATCTTTTGTCTAGGTCGTAGTAATAAGAGACATGATGACGTAATGTGCGGTGGTCCCGTTGGCTTTTAGAAGCGAGAAAATATGAAAACAGTAACAGTGTAACACTTTCGAACTTCGTTCAAATTTATAGGGAAATATCTAACAAATATTCTGTAAAAAGTATTCACTGTGATTGTGAAGATCCTACAAAACAAAAACTTGAACGGTGGTGATGTGTCGGACGGATTCAGAGTTTGTGGAACCACAAAACTTACCCTTGAAAGCTCAGTACAATCGAATCGGACGGCCATGGAGATGGCGAATTCGGTCGTCGCCGGTGGATCATAAATGTAATTTGCGGTCAGAAATCAGAGGGGTTACGTTACAAAATTAATTTTGTTTGTTAGGGCGTAGAGGGTGTTTTTTGATTAAATTGAAAAGTTGGAGCTTCTTTTTAAACAGTGTCCCTTTACGTAGGAAACAAAAGAAAAGCGATTGCATTCCCGAGCGTGGGGTCCAAAATTCTTGTCGCGATACTCTCACACACACACACTCACAGCAATTGATAATTAAGATCTTTATCGTCGAGCTTGGGACTGAGTGAGAGCAGCTTCGTCTTCTTCCTCTTCCTCTGATATTTTTCTACATTCTCTAAAGATGAATTGCCTTCCCAGGTATCTTCTCTTTTTCAGAAATTTACATTTTCTTAGTTGTTTCGATTTGGGTTCTTTGAATTGATTGACTTGGTGTTGTGTGTTGATCGTCGCTGATTTCAGATCTTCAGTCTCACCTCTGCTAAGCTTCGTGGGCAATCAAAGAGACCCTTCTTCGTCTTCTTTGAAGATGCTGGTACCGATCAAAGCCAGTGATCCTCGAAAATCTCGACTTGTTTTACAGGTTTGTTTTACCTCTGTTGAGATAAATTGTTATTTAATTCGAATGCTGTTGAGTTTTTGCGTGAAAATGGTCCGAGTGTAGGCGGTATCAGATTCAAAATCGAGGTCAGAGATGAGTGGTGTTTCAAACGAGGAAGAGAAATCTGATGAATATAGCCAAGACATGACTCAAGCTATGGGTGCTGGTACGTTTATATTCTAACGTATATTGTATATTTGAAGATGTTTCTATTGGCGATGCTCTTCTTTATTAGTCCCAAATGCTTATGTGTTTTCATTTCAGTTTTGACTTACAGGCACGAGCTAGGAATGAACTACAACTTTATTCGTCCAGATTTAATTGTTGGATCGTGCTTACAGGTTTCAAATTATGATTTTTTTGGTGTGTGGAAATGATCTGTTTATTTCTTGGCAAATTCCTAACTCTCTGCTCTGCTTGCTTGTTTGCTAGACCCCTGCAGATGTTGACAAGCTCCGTAAAATTGGGGTTAAAACCATATTTTGCTTGCAACAAGATCCAGACTTGGAGTATCCTTCCTAAAGCCCTCTTTTTCTGCTCGCTTTTATGATAATTTCTCAAGTCTCCTTTTGGTTTTTAGTGAAGAAGAATGATCTGGATTAGAGTGCCTTGACCAATAATTGCAGATATTTTGGAGTAGATATAAGAAGCATTCAAGCATATGCTAAGGAGTTCGATGATATTGAGCATATTCGCTGTGAAATAAGGTAATTACCTTTGTAAATCAACGAGCCGTGATTTTAAATTTTTACGCTTCTTGATGTTATGGCTGTGAATTTGTGATAATTTGGTATGAGGCTGTTCACTAGCACATGCGTCGAAAAACTCATCATGGTATGAGGCTTGAAATATATTACAATCTTTCATGTAACAGAGACTTTGATGCATTTGATTTGAGAATGCGTCTTCCTGCTGTGCTGAGTGTACTGTACAAAGCTGTTAAACGAAATGGAGGAGTCACGTACGTGCACTGCACTGCTGGAATGGGAAGGGCTCCTGCTGTTGCGGTATGTTTCAGAAACCTGTTACTGTACTACTCTGCTCTTTTTCTACTCTACTCTGTTAATTTCATTGCTTTCCAAGAAATGGAGCAATGTTTCAGTTTTCTGTTGGAAGAAATCTAAGACTGTTGCATCTCTCTGGTTGACTATGAAGAAGTGAACAAGTGTTGACTTGTTGCTGACTAATACTGAGATACTGAGATGGGGTGTTGATTTTGATTACAGTTGACATACATGTACTGGGTGCAAGGCTATAAACTTATGGAAGCTCATAAATTACTTATGGTAAGATGCTAATCTACTTCTAGTATCTAGACATTTTATTTAAAGAGGCACGCATATGTAACACTGGTCTACACAACCACCTCTGAAAATTTATTGCAGAGCAAGCGATCGTGTTTTCCGAAGCTGGATGCTATCAAGAATGCAACAGTTGATATTGTGAGTCATTCTCTTTAAATTTCACGATGTTTGCGCATATGTTTGTAGCTTCTCGATCAGTCTCATTGATTAGCATAAGTTACAATATGGTCATATAAGTTCCTTGATATCTGATTGTTGGTTTCTGCTATATGGACATAAAAGCTCACAGGACTCAAGAAGAAGGTTGTTACTCTGACACTGAAAGACAAGGGCTTCTCCACCGTAGAAATTTCTGGCCTTGACATCGGATGGGGACAGGTGAATATGCCTTTTTATAAATCAAATAAATCAATTATAGTATACAACGCAATTAATTAAATTGTATTGTTTTGGTTCCCTTTCTTGTAGAGGATACCTCTAACACTGGACAAGGGAACAGGATTCTGGAGCCTAAAGCGAGAATTGCCTGTGAGTGTTTTTCTTTCTTAATGAACTGGAAATCTTAATGTCTGCTGTTGTTAATCATTTTCTGAAACGCAGGAAGGACAATTTGAATATAAATACATCATAGATGGTGAATGGACACACAATGAGCTTGAGCCGTTTATAGGACCTAACAAAGACGGCCATACCAATAATTACGCAAAAGTAAAAATGTCTCTTTCTTTTAACATAGAGAGTACCTAAACAAGTTTTGATTAAAGAGTCAATGTTGTAATGTTGCTGTTTTAATGAAACAGGTAGTGGATGATCCAACGAGTGTGGATGGCGCAACCCGGGAGAGACTAACGAGCGAAGACCCTGAGCTTTTGGAGGACGAGCGCTTGAAAATAATCCAGTTCTTGGAGACTTGTCCTAAGGCAGAAGTTTGAGACTTGAGATCATCCTTTTAACTCTGTGAATGTAGTACACGCACTTATACTAGTAACAATAAAATGCTTTATGTTGGCAATACATAAAGTTACGTTTATAGCCAAAAGAAAAACATGAAATTAGTTGTACTATGTTCAACTCAGTTCAAGTATAATATAATTGGCACATAGACTTTGAATCTTTGTTCTTTTTACTTACCATGTACATTTAGCGCTGGTATATTCAAAATATCAGATCCTCAGTTCCTCACAGTTTTCTTAAAATTTATGTCCAAAGAGGACAATACAACACTCATAAGCTGTGTTCAAAATATCGCTAGGCGCTAGTCGGGCGCTTGGTTTGGGAGTAGCCATTTTTGAAAAATAGTAGATTAATTGGAGTTTTATTTTAAATATATTTTTATATATAATTAAACATTATATTTTTATATAAAAATATAACACATCATCAATTTTATGTAATCTCCAAAGATCAAGTAATTAAAGAGTAGTGGACTACTTAAATTGTTAGCACTTGGAAACCTGAAACAAAAGAAACAATGTTTCGTTACAATTATGATTTGTATTTGTAAAACGAAAGTAAAAGACTAAAAAGTAGAACACCAAAACAGTTTATGTCCAAATCAAACCTCCAAACTAAAACAGCCACACGAAACCTTAAAACTTCAAACCCAAACATTGTATACTGAATTCAAGACCATAAGTATATTCGAAAGCATAACAGAGACTAAACAATTCGACACACACAAGTGAAAATTGATGTTGTTCTCACTTGAAAGTTGAAACGAACAAAACAAGCACCAATAGTTGGATAATTACCTCGAATCAACTCCTAGAACGCAATGATCTTGGTATAAAACCCCGATTCAGAGTGATTTGGCTTTAATTTTAGGTTAATGAGAGGGTGATTGATGGTTTATCGAAACTTAGGGTTTGTAAAAGAGAGCAAAATCCCCAAATGACTTTTGTCGGGGAAGGGAAAAGTGTGTTGTGCAGTGATTTTACACATATTGGGCCGAATTTAGTTACAATTTTTGGTTTTCTGGCCCCAACGTTTTTGCAATAAACCGCCGATTTATTTTGTTACTCGGAAAAGTCGGTCAAAAGAAGGTTGACCGTGTAATGGTCCGATTCAGCCCAAATCGGGGCGGCACACACCTTCCAGCGAGTACTCGGCCGCCGAATCGGCTGGGCGGCCGAGTTATAGAACACAGCTCATAAGTAAGTCATAAGACTCGTAACTGTGTTACGAAAGATGAAAATAATTAATTACCCAGAAAGTCCCAAAAAAAAAAAAAGAGAAAAGTACGATTGTGCCCCGAGAGTTGAAAGAATTACCCAAATTCCCGCTTGCGCCTCCCAATACACTCACTCAACTCTGTAGTGTGGAGTGCGTAGGGTTTTAGTCCATTCGCTAAGATGACTCTTCAATTCTAATCTCTATCTCGCTTTCTCTCCGTCGCAGGTAAACCTATACAAACTATAAGCACCTCTCTTCTTGCTTTCCCATCTCTTCTTCTCTATCGATGGAGTTTTAATTTGCTTTTCAATTGCCCTCTCTCTTTTGATGTTTTAGAATTTCACTTCGTGTATTTGCAATCTCTCTGTATCGAGATTCTCCGATTTTGCCGTATGCTAAATTAACAAAAAAATTTTTGGAAATGATGAACCAAATGGATGTATTTTTCTTGTATGGGTTTTGTTAGTTTGATGGTAGACTTGTGTAGTAATGCTTTTGGGTGCTTGTGACTTAATCATTTGAACTTCTTGTGCAACAGATAATATATTAGAACAAAGAGAGAGAGAGAACATGCACTCTCTAAAGACTACTTACGCTGGGCAAATATTTGCTCTAGCTAAGCCCCACGAGTCTCTCGGCAAGAGGACTCGTAATCGGATTCCCAAAGAGGAGAGAAAGACACTGGTCGAATCTTTCATAAAGAAGTATACACCTAACTCCTTTTTCCTCATCCAGAATCTTGAGTTTTTATTTATTTTTGTTCTTTTCCATTGTAATTGGTGATTGACTGATTGTTTACAGGCATCAAAGACTAAACAATGGGAGTTTTCCTTCACTTAGCCTCACACACAAGGAGGTTGGTGGATCTTTCTACACTATAAGGGAGATTGTCAGAGAGATCATCCAAGAAAATAGAGTTCTTGGTACTAGTGACTTGATTCTTGAAAGCAATGGCTCTGACCATTTGCAGGAACAAAGTCTGTCAAGCTCAATCCTGATGGACCCTGTGCCTCCTTTATCTTTGTCCCCGAACGGATTCAATTCTCCATCAGATCAAACTCTTTCTTCCGAGGCTGTGGAGACTAAGTCACTTGAAGAGGGTGGAAACATTAACGGTAGCATCTTGCAGTACAGGGAAATGAATGGACATAAAATTTCCAAAGAAGACGTAGGGCTGCTCGTACACGACTCAGTGGGATCTACCGACATATCCAGGACTCAGTTTGAAGCATCTTGCAGTGAGGACGATGATACCAAGAGTGATACAGGACTAGAAGATAGAGTGCAGACAGTGTGCGATAGTCTTGCCACCAAACCTCAGGATGAAGAACTCGATGTAGATAACAATAACAGGGGATTTGAGGAAATACCTTTCATTGAATCAGAAGGTACCAGTTCTGTTAACAGTGACGAAAGAGTGGATGGTGCTGAAGAAGCCATGGCCGCTATGGTGAACATGAGGAAGAATACATTAGGCGCAATCGATTTGCCAGCAGAAAAAGTTGTTGAGACATTTCCAGTGAGATCTGTAACGATGGAGTCATCGGCTGTACAGTCTAGTGAATTGGAAAAAGTTTGTGAGGGTGGTAAAGGAACTGAGGCAAAGGTGGAAACTGATAGCTCTAATTATTTGCCAGCAGAAACAGTTGTTGAGACATTTCCAATGAGATCTGTGACTTCAGCAATGGAGTTATCTGATGTACAGCCTAATGAGTTGGATGAAGTTTGTGAGGGTGGGAAAGGAACTGAGGCAAAGGTGGAAACTGATAGCAGCACCGAAACTTCTGTTGATCTTGGAGATATTTCTTCATCCATTTCTGCTGTACCTGAAGAAGAGAGGACACAAGTCATTGTTGGTCATATGCCAAATCATATCTCTGTTCCTGTGGAAAAGAAAGTTGAAGAGAAAATTGTAAATCCTGCTTCAGTAGATGTTGAAAGTGCTGATTCTAAAGAGACACTAGTTGCGAATCCTGTGGTTGGCAACATCTATGAGACTAAGGCATTTAGTAATGGAACTTTGACAACCGAACAGAAAATTTCAACATCTGCCCCTGAGGTAAGCTTTGCCACGTAATATGTTGTTTTTTACAGTGTTTGAATACTGGAACTAAATACTCTCTATAGTGTTCATGCAAGAAAACTGTTTGTGTTCAGCAGGTTGTCCTGATTTAGTTTTGTGTTCGTGTTAACATCTCATGTTTGAGTTTAGGGCTAAAGTATTTCATGACTGTGGCAGAAGATAATTGATGATAGAATAGTAAACCTCTTTAATCCTTCTAGCTGTTTTGGTAGTCAACACTCAGATTGTAAAGCTGTCAGTTGATTCCTCCTAAGTCCTAAGTTTAACGATGAAAGCTTTGCAACCTTTTAAATTGTGTAACAGTCTGGAAGTAGTAAGAACGACATAGCAAAAGTGGAGACTATGAGTAGCCATGCCAAGAACGAAGTCGCAAGTGCAGAGAAGGCAACCATGGAACAAGGGAAACATGATGCTTCGGGTAGCTCCAGCTCTCAGAAAGGAAACATTGCAACATTAAACAGAATTAAACCGTGAGTAAACAAACTCTCAAGTCTCCGTTGTGCCGTGGTGGGATTGTTGGTTTCATGTGCCTTATCTTTCTTTTCTTTTTTTTTCTTTGCAGTGAATCATGGAAAGAGCAATCTAATAAGGCACAGGAAACAAATCCCCTTTTGGCAGTCCTCAAATCTTTCTTGGCAGCCTTTGTGAAATTTTGGTCCGAGTAATAATACATTGTAGAGATCTGTTGGTTGAGTTTTAGAAGTTTTCATTAGTGAGAGAGCTGGGTAAGGTTAAGATGATATATGGTTTGAAATGTGCTGTACAACTTTTTGTGTTGAATGTTATGGTTATATGTAAGAAGTTTAATCTTACGTTTAAATGTACTTTAATCAAAGAAGAATCAGCAAAAATTGTGGGAATAATCCTCTGGAACATTTCAACAGATTAGTGAGCCTAAAAGATGATGTGTTTCAATAAGAATCAAAGATTAACTGGTTTATTCATAATTTGATCCTACATTGCTCATAAGCATGTAACTATTTGAACCGAGCTTTGGTTTGGTTACTCCACACCAACTGAATGATGCAGCAAAACCCGCCATTTCAACGGTGACATGCACCAAAGAAGCCCTCTTTCTGTTACAGAGTGACTCATTTTTTATTTGATTATTTAAACAGAGACCACAAGTTTTTGATGCTTAGCAAAATGGAGAAAGAGGCAGCAAAGATGGTGAATGGTGGAATTGAGTCAAAGTCACGCAAGGGCCTTCCCAATTTCCTCGGCTCTGTGAACTTGAAATATGTAAAGCTTGGATACATTTACCTTCTCTCTCTCTCCAACACCTTTTGCTTCTTCTTGCCTCCTCTTCTCCTTCTCTTCATCTTTGCTTCTCAGTTTCTCCCAATCTTGGCTTTTCCTTTATCCATCTCCTTCCTCCTCTTCCTCTACCATTTTCTTACTCCTTCCTCTGTTTACCTTCTCAACTTCTCCTGTTATCGCCCTCCCGATTATCTCAAGGTCATGTCTCTCCACCTTTCTTCTCTTCCTTTCTTTCTCCTTCTTCTCATTGTTGCTTTGTACAGATCACGAAAAGCGACTTCATCGATCTGGCAATGAAGTCTGGCAACTTCAACGAGACTTCCATCGAGCTTCAAAGAAGGATGCTGGACCAATCAGGCATAGGAGAGGAGAGCTACATGCCAAGAGTGGTGTTCAAGCCTGGTCACAAGGTCAATCTTCGTGATGGCCGTGAAGAAGCAGCAATGGTGATCTTTGGAGCCATTGATGAACTTCTTGCAGCGACGAAAATCAACGTGAAGCATATCAAGATCCTGGTGCTCAACTGTGGAGTCCTCAACACCACGCCGTCTCTATCAGCCATGGTGATTAACCACTACAAGCTGAGGCATAACACAGAGAGCTACAATCTTGGTGGTATGGGATGTAGCGCTGGAATCGTAGCAATTGATTTAGCCAAAGATCTTTTGAACGCTCATCAAGGCTCATACGCTTTGGTGGTGAGCACAGAGATTGTGAGCTTCACTTGGTACTCTGGCAATGACGTCACGCTGCTCCCACCAAATTGTTCCTTTCGTATGGGAGCAGCTGCAGTCATGCTCTCTAGTCGACGTATCGATAGATGGCGATCCAAATATCAACTTATGCAGGTGATAATAACAAATAAACGTTCCGGTTTACTCTTCGTCTGGTCTTTGTTTTGACTAACGATGATGATGTTGTAAGTGGTGAAATGAAACAGCTAGTAAGAACCCATAAAGGCATGGAGGACACAAGTTACAAGAGCATGGAGTTGAGAGAAGACAGAGAAGGGAAGCAAGGACTCTATGTGTCTAGAGACGTAATGGAAGTTGCTCGCAGTGCACTAAAAGCAAACATCACAACGCTTGGCCGTCTTGAGCCTTCTTTTGAGCACATATGTGTACTGGCATCGAGTACGGAAGTGCTTGATGAGATTCAGAAGGATCTCAAGTTGACGGAAGAGAATATGGAGGCATCAAGGCGGACATTAGAATGTTTTGGGAATACATCAAGTAGCAGCATATGGTACGAGCTGGCTTACTTGGAACACAAGGGGAAGATGAAAAGAGGAGACAAGGTTTGGCAGATCGGTTTCGGGTCAGGGTTTAAATGCAATAGTGTTGTATGGAAAGCACTAAAAGACATTGACCCTCCAAGAAACAATAACCCATGGAATCTCTGAGGATTTGTGTATATCCCAACTAAAAATGTTACTAGTGTATGATAACATGAATNGGGGAAAAAAAAAAAAAAAAAAAAAGTCATTCAAGTAAACTGCAAAATCCCCATTTTATTCAAGTAATGTGATTGCATTTGAACATATCCTTGATTCTGGATCTTACAAAAGGCAAACATCCAATAGGGAGATGCAATCTGATCTTGCTTCGCTCATCATCAACAGCTAAAAACTGAACGTTACTAATTGGCACATGACAAATGCAAACAAGGATAAAACTTTACAACGTTTTACATACTATGTAGCAGTCAAGAAGTTGTAAGAATGACATAGTAGCAATAGTTGACAGCGTAGAGAGGGGGAAAAAGGGAAACTTGAAGCTTTGGATAGTTACAGTCTCTTCTCTTACACACAGATGCTGCTATCTGGAGTCACTACACCTTCAAGTTTCCAACCGCCAGGTCCGGCCAGTGCGAAAGCCTGTGATGCAAAGCGAAAGAAATAGTTTCAAATTCAAAGAAAAAGCGACCTCAGGCATAATCAGAATGTAATGTTAATCAGAAGAAAAGAAAAAAAAGGATGGAGTCTACAAACTTCTTCCCAGGAGTTGCCAAAAGCCTGAAGCAAAGCAGCATTGCATGTTTTCAACTTAACAGAAGCTCCAGAGAGCAGAGAGGCTGCTTCTTCCCAACCCTTGTTATGCCCCATACACCTGTGTAGCAGTTGAGAGAGAAGAAATGATACACAGGAGCAAAAAAGAACAAGGGAGTGATGAGAAGAAGAGACTAAGTAACTAACATGACAGTGGTGATGTCAGGTGTCGAATATTTGGAGATAAAGTGTTGAAGATGCTCGGCGGTTTGGCCGTCCATAGCAGCAATGGAGTAAAAGCTTGGAATCAAATGTACATTTGCCTCCATAAACCCATCCACTTGCTCCTGCATTGACTTCAGTGTCTCCCTAGTCCGAGTCGCGTCGCTGTGAACACACGAACGGACGGGTTCTCACTTCTCACTTGTCATTCTCAATCAATCACGAAGCAAACTGAGACTGAAATTACTAAAAGGTTTTGGAAATTTAAGACCTTGAGAGAATGAGTTGGGGAATCCAACCAAGTGTGGAGAGGATTTGAGCAACTTTGGCAGCATCGGCTTGCCCGGTCTTAGTTAGTGGACGATCATGGTCTATCGTCAAGAGAAAGGTTAAGATTTGATTTTGGATTTTGAGGGAAAGCAAGAGGGAATAAGAGTACCTCTGAGGGAGAGATTGTCCCAGGAACTGTGAGCGTGACGGAGAAGGATAAGCCGGCGAGAGATTAGGGAAGAGGGAGAAGCAGCGAAGTCGGCGGTTGCACGAGGAGGAGCCGTTGAGCATGAATTGGTGCTCCGATTTGGGCCGGAGAAGAAGAACGGAGGATGACACTGTAGGCTAAGCATCGAAGCTTATCTCAATTTCATCTCTGCCTTAACAGATTTTGGAGGAGACGCCGATTTACTTGTACCAAACCGTAAACTAACCAGTTTTAACCAAACCGCAAATAATCTGGAAATCAAGATTAACCCAAACCGCAAATAGCCGTTGTTAGAGGATCCGTTTTTCTCTAATTTCCATCAGTGTTTAAGCTTAATAGTTTAGGAGCCTTGAAGAGATGTGAAAGCTGCATAAACTAAATGGTTTCATTTTTAAATTTAGAATGATTACAAGGTGATAATACAATAATACACTAAGTTCTAAATGTTTTTGCAATTTGCATTACAAACTCTTCAAAAAGAAGGATTCTTTTCACTCTCTTATGATGCCACAGGGCTCGTCTTACACACTAGGCCTTATTCACCCGAATCTTCTGTCCTTCCAACAGCTGCAAGTTCAAAACATCGAAAAATGAGAAACAAGAATATTCTTGAACACTCGCTCTTACATTTACAAGTGAAGAAGATGGAGACAAAACTGAGGCACTCACAGAGTTGTTGAGACCCAAAATGGCAGCTTCCACATCTTCTTCTGAAGAAAACGTCACGAATCCAAACCCCGTGGATTTCGAAGTTCCAGGCACTCTCGAAACTTTGGCACTTACTACTTTCCCTTTCTCTGAGAACAAAGTCTCAAGCATCTCTCTTGTGACAGTCTTTGCTAGGTTTCCTACATAGACTTTGTAAGGACTATCTACGAATGCCGACTCTTCGGACTGAAGCAGTGATAAATCAGGAGATGATGCTATAGGTTTCTCTGTGATGTTAACCTTTATCTCACGACCTTCGATGGTCTGAGTAAACAAACAAACAAAAAAGAAAGAAGCGTTAGTCATTTTTTAGAAAAGAAGCAATTAGAGATTGAAGAAAAAACTCACATTTCCATTCAATTTCTCAACCACAGCATTAGCATCTTCAACTGATTTCATTGTAGCAAACCCAAATCGACGGCTTCGTCCAGAATATTTGTCATACATCACCTGATGATGAAAATCAAACCCGAAACCCTCAAAATCACAAATTTTGATGATAAACTATAGAAGAAGAAGAAGGGATGTAAGAAAAAGTGCCTGGACTTGTTCAACGGCACCGTGTTCTTCAACGAGTTTGGTGAGCTGCTCATTATCCACCGTTCTGGGTATGTTTCCGATGTAGACACGCCTGGAGGACTCCGCATTAGGGTCCAAAGCGGCTTTTTCTTCAGTCTCCGCCACCGCATGAGGAATGAATCTCATTCTAGAGCTCCGTGGAAGGGAGATGGAGATGGTTCCGGCGAGAGCAGGAAAGGATTTGGGGAGGAATACATTGCTCTGCGTCTGCAAAGAGGTGAAGGATTCGGACTGGAATGAGAAGACTGAAGGTTTGATTGAAACAACGGCTGTGAGGAAAGTGGCCATTCTCGGACAAGAGTTAAGAGGATTAAAGGTATCGATAGAGAAGACGAAGAAGAAGAAGAAGAAGAAGAAGAAGGTGTTGTTGCTAGTATCATCAAGTCATCAACATTATCCATTAGCCGTCGTCTCTCTCAATCACTTCCTCAGCTGTGTTGTTAATTGGGCCTAACCAAGGCTTCAAACTTGGGCTTACAAGAGTAGAATAATCAACAGATCAGGTTGGTGACTTGATGTTATGGGCGGCCTGTTCGAACCGTTTTAAAACCCACACTGTAGACCACATGTGGACCTCATCTTCATGCTACAAGTGTATCAAGTGGTTTATTTCCATTATCCAAAACAAAAATGACGACACAGCACATGTAGAGTAGTCTAATGTAGTGAGAGCTGTGAAAGAAGAAGCCAACTCCAAACGCTGTTAAAGCAAAAGCGTAATTTGTGACTTTATTCTAGTTACTAGAGAAAATCAAGAGTCTTTGTGAGATAAAATTACATCCGCAGAAATGTGGGGAAAGAAAAAGAGACATAGCTGGAATGGGGGGCACTTATTACCCAAATCGTTGAAACATAATGNTACAAAAAAAAAAAAAAAAAAAAAAAAAAAAAGAGTATCATATCATCATATCATGTAATGAAATCATCAGCAAGTAGTTGTCGCAACCGAGAGACAAAAACACCAACTCCACTACTTAGAATCGTGTGCACTTTCTTCCGAGCACCATTTCCCTTCAAAGCTCCTCCTACTTCTCTTTTTTACTTTTTGGCCTTTTGTTTCTTCCTATCCAAAGATGTTAAACCAGCACCTAATCCTGCAGGAGCCACGCTCGCTGTTTTCCCGTTTTCAGAGGATACTTTCTTCTCTTCTACCTTTGCCTCACCATTCTCTCCACTCTTCTCAGAAGTGTTTGCAGCTCCGGAATTGATTATGTTTTGGAGTTGAGAGAGCGGTGGTGGTGCCACAGCTTGAACCGGAACACCACCCTGGGGACGAACCAGTAGCCCCTTAGCAGCTGCTTTCTTCCTAACTTCAGCTGCAGCGCGTGCTGCTCTTTCATCAAAACCTCTTCCCCGTGGTTGAGCCTCCCCGAGGACAGCTGCGTTCAGTGCGTTAGACCTCCCAGAAGCTGCTGCATTTTGGAACGCATGTACCAAGTCTGGATGCGCCTGTTGCATACCAATTAAGGAAAACGGTTTCATCACTATTCGTTGAAATAGCTTTAACTATACAAAAATATATCTTCATCTCTGTACAACATCAAGAAGTGATACTAAAGCTGCAAGTAAGATACCTTCAGGAGATCGATAGCCTTTTGCGTGGTGGCTGCATTGGTTGCCTGTCCTTTCTGCTTTTGTGCATTCATCTGATGCAAATCCAACCAGAGATTTGAGAAATACAAAGAGAATGTACACGTAAACAAAGAGGAGTTCCTCAGTCATATTCATTGCATCAAACCTGCAATTCACGCATCTTGAACGTATTCATCCAGTTCAGAGAATCTCGTGTCCTGGAATCGTCGTCTCCCAATTGTTTGACAAGTATATCATACGTTTTCTTCTCATGCTAACCAAAACAAAGAACTTATATCAAAAGATGAGACAGATAGAGGATCCAGAAGCCTTATATAGAAGACGTAATACCTGGTGCGAGAACTTGTATGCGCCCATACTGTTACACGCAATGGCTAGGGCATGGTAGCATACTGCAGTTTGAATGTGTTCAGGGCCAAGAAGTCTCTCATTTTTCTTCAAAGCATCTTGAAGATAGCGTAGAGCTGTGTCCATTTTGCCCATATCTTGATACATCATGGCAACATTTATAAATGTAGCAGCAACATCTGGATGATCAGGGCCAGATGAAAGGCCAAGTAATAGCAAGGCACGGCCCATGTTCTGTAGAGCGAGTTCTGTCTGATTAAGTCCATGGTAGAAAAGAGCCATATTCCCATAGCTGCAGTACAGATACCCAAGCAAGTCTTTGTGTCTTTAGGATACTAAAATATGTCTTTTCCAAAATATTCAAAGCAAGTCTACTACTGAAAGTTCATCAGTTTCCATCTCTGATCGAGATACAGTATTAAAACAAACAGGAAAATAGTTCTTACCTGTGAGCAGTATCAGGATGGTCCAAGCCAAGGCATCGTTCATTTATTATTAGTTCCTTGTGTTGTTGCATTATGGCCCCGGCCATATCTCCTGCATGGTACAAAACCATGGCCAGGTACCTGAAAAGCGAAGGAAAACAAAAATCTTACGGCAACTATAATAGAAGTTCATATATAATAGCCTAAATCAAACGCAAACAGATAATCAGTGGAACATCAGCAACTAGAAGAATTACGAATTACCTGCAGCAGTTTGCAACCTCCCTGTGCATTGGACCAGTCACCTAGAATCAGATTCATATGATGAGCACATTTGGTGTCAAAATATTTGGACAGACTAAGATGCATAAATAGACCACTAACCTGTTGAAGGATTGAAAACGCCTCCGAAAAAAACGTGTAGGATTCACTAAGCATGCCCTACAAGAGATTAATCATTTTATTAAGAGAAGGACCCAAGCATATTAAATAGTTGTTTGCCAACCCAAATAGCAACACAGAAGTATCGCTAATGTGAAATGAAATAAGAAAATTACCTCAGCCAGTTGGGCTTTTCCCATCTCAACAAGATCCTTCGCCTCAGAGCATACAGGGACAGAGTGCTTAATAACGGGTCGGATATCTAAAATATCTGATGTTTCGAAAGGTGAGGCTGAACCAAAGTCATATCTGCGTGCAGCAACACTGATACCAACCTTTTTTAACAAAATAAACAAATAAGAGGATCAGCAACAATAATTAACTTGGACAACTGAGGAATCCCAGGTAAATTAACTCTGAAGGAACAAGATATGAGTCTCTCTAAATACCTTTTGGCAAAGGTTACGAAGAACAGGTATTTTTTTGGCTGTAGCTCTTGACAGCTCGGGCAACTCAAACTGAAAATAATCTCGCATTAGATTCAGGTGCTTATATTAGGTAAAATTAACATGTAACTGGCTTAGAAGGGTGGAATCTCTTCATATAGACAATGAATAAACAACATATTACCTCATACTTGGCTTTAGCAAATTCCTGAATTTCAGACCATAGAGTGCTGGAGTCAACCATCATATACGATGAAAGACTTTTCTTTGCAGAAGCTTTTCCTTTACCTCTTCCTTGACCCTTCTTGGTGACAGATTGATCCTGTGCAAAATCAAGGGTCAGTATTGCACCTTATATACCAAACCGAAACAATAAGCATGATTTGTTTCATGCGAAACTTTATACACAGCTCCAAAGAAATAAAATAGCATAAATTCAAGATGAAGAAACATGGAACTATAGATAGACAAACTCTGATAGTGCATAAGCACCTTCTTTGGAGTTTTAGCATTCGAGCTGTTGGTGCTAGCTTTTCCCCCAGCAGCTAGATAGTTTCCAAAGAAACAATTGAGGAAATGTGAGACTGCTGCTCCAATATCGTGATCCTCTATATCTCTTAGAATGTCCTGCATAACAATGATAAAAATTAGTATAACGATAGACAAAATAAAAAACCTGCAGGGAAAAGAAATTATAATCTACTACGAGCTTGTCCATTCAGACCATAACTCTTCTTTTGAGTATATTTGTGGTATGACTTTTACGATATTTTCAATTACCTTGAGAATGTGCTTTGCGGATCTGACAGTTATCTCATTCAGGCAAAGATCCCACAAATGAGGCAAATGCTTCACACCATTAGCAATCTGGTCATGCACAGCAATTGTTAATAAAGCAAACCATGGAGTTATGGAATCAGATGATATCAACAAGTGACGAACTTACCCTTCCAATGTAACGAACATTAACACCATGAGCATGGAGTGCTTCAGTCAGAGTCTGACCATCCATAGGGGAAACTTCAAGAGAGCAAAGATCTTCAATGAATTTTGGAAGTACCACATCCACAAGGTATGAGCTAACTTTTTTCACATTTTCTTCATCGGCAGCTATCTCCTGGTTAACCCAAAAAGAAGATCCAACTAGTTAAATAAATTATTAGGAACTGATCTGACAACAACAGGTTAACTAAAGCACCATATCATACCTCTTGTGTGCCACCTAATGTGAAGTCGGTGAATACATTCGGGTTAAATGCTATTTCAGCACATGGTTTGGAACTTTCAGAAGATCCTGCTGCAGAATCTTGGGCGGTGGTATTTTTCTTTTCTGAAAGAGTTATCTGTACAAAACTCATAGATATCAGCAAAAACAATTGAGGGAACAACCGAGTTCAGTTGCATTAGCACATAAATATTTAGTATTGGTCTACTAGTATAAGTGAAATAGTTCACGTGACAAACATTCTACGTCTAAAAATGCTGAAGTGAGACGCAGCATCCAATAAAATAGTAGCAGAAATGCACAAAAGAAAAAGATAATATCGAGCAAATTTGAAATGGTAAATATCAGCAGACAAGACCTACATGAATTATAAAAGTCAATCAGTACTAAATAAGGGAAACACGTACCTGATCAGACGTTGGAGACCCGTTTTCCTCTCCATTAATCACTTCATCATCACCAATTTTAGAAGCATCAACACCAACATCAGAAGGATCAGAAACAATATCCGTTCCTTCATCAGTCTTGGTTTTACTTTTTGCTTTCTCCACAGTTTCGGCCTTCACCATGAAAATGTATTGTCAAAGGAAAACCCAAGTGGATATGCTTCTAAGGAATAGAAGAATATGTACCTGGCAAAACGATGTGATCAATTCTGGACGGAGGACACAAAACCGTGAGTCTGGACCTGTAT
Organism: Noccaea bulbosa; assembly: GCA_900406535.1. Taxonomy (NCBI): domain Eukaryota; kingdom Viridiplantae; phylum Streptophyta; class Magnoliopsida; order Brassicales; family Brassicaceae; genus Noccaea; species Noccaea bulbosa. The sequence continues at coordinate 2,275 of OVBJ01000132.1, read as the reverse complement.
AATTGGCATCACGAGGGGTCACTCTCATCAAGTCCAAAAGATAATGCCTGTTGTCACTCCCAACAATCCCCTTACACTCTACCGGTGCAGCCAACTTGAAGACATTTTCAGAAGCATCAATAACAGCATGTTCCTTAATATGAAGAAGCTTTGCAGCCTCTAGCACCTGAAGAAAGAATCAATCAGTAATAAAGACATTTGTTAGGATAAACATGGTCGTATATATAAAATAAAGAAATTCCACAGATGGATCAGTACTAGAAATATCACATTAAAGCCTACAAAATCCTACAACAAGACAGACTATATCTATTTACCTTAGCGTGAAAATCTTCATTCCAGCATATTTTCTTGCCATTATCGACTGAACCATACAAAAGAGCATCTGATTTATCCCCTTGAAGGATGCCTGGTAGAACACTCTAGAACACACATGAAACACAATGCAAGCTATTAATACATACACATGCAAGATACAGATAATCTCAAGAAAAAGGACTTTAGTACAAACCTGAGCAACAACTCTATGGCCTCTGTAATCGATAATGGCCATCGCCAGATTATACAACCCCGGGACATCTGCTTCCTGATATAACTTTGTGCCTTTCAAGTCGTTATTTGCAGAGGCATACGTTGCCTGCTCATTTTCAACAAGAGGCGCCTCATTACAGCTGTTATCCTCGGCATTATGTGCTCCATCGCATGTTCCTTCTGTGCACGAAACCTTTTCAGATGAGATCTTTTTCTCAGTCGCCGAAATATTATTTGATGGACGTTTCTTAGCTAGCTGTTCAATGTCGGCATCGACAGCAAAACTGAAAAATATATTGTTGTGCACATACCTACAACAATGGAAAAATCAAACGTGTTCAAAATTGGAAAAAAAGAAGAAGTGTTCAAAATTGAGGCACTGATACATAAACACAAACATGTGAAATCAAAACGCTTCAAGTCATTTTTCCATGTTTTAGTAAAAAGAGAATTATTCAAATGATAAAAATTCAGGGGAACAATGAACTAAAAATAACTAGACATCGAGTTGACTATAGAGAATCAACTATAAAAGCCAAAAAATTAATACTGACATGTGCAGACACTCTGGATCAGTTGGGTTTATGGGTGGTATACATCGGCTGATTACACCAATTGCTCCGTTAAGCGCTGCATCGACAAAGTCAGAAGACACTTTGTAAAGAGCCCTGTCACGTAAGATCCTGCAAAGACGGAAAGTTTTCAATATGAAGCAATACACAAAAGGAACAGAATTCCAAAAACAAAAAGAATTTATTCTACCAAACAAATCACTGTAGTCAACTATCACATGTACCTCTCCTGAGGAGTAGCGTGAGGGAACTCCCTGCAAGATTGCAACTCTTCGTTCCAATCCCTTTGCATACCAATCAGCTCACTACCATAAGAAATGGTCAGTGCTTCTTCTGCTCTCGCTGCATCACGCTTGTGATCTGTGCCAGATACAAGAGCACATGCTCAGATACAATATAAATGAATCTTATTTTAAGTGCATCTTTGTGGAAATGGGGAGAAAGGCTGACTAATTTTCAATTTCCTTGTATGTAAACCAAGGACAACAGGAAATTATCTTCTCATACATACTTAGTTGTAAGCAGAAGCGCATGCTCTATATATAAAACAGAAAATGAGTATGCAGTCGATAAAAACAAAAAACAACAATTTTGACAAGAGACAAAATGTTATTTTACATAAACTAGTTAGACAAAATATCCTAGAGCGAAATATGACTTGGACCTTAAAATGCAGTCACAAAGACACGCAGACAAAAAAGGGACATTGGATTATGAAACTAGGATCAAGGCAAATCTTTCTTTTAAATCATGATTTTTTCAACTTCAACACCGCTACTCCCTCTGGGTGCCAAGTTAATATCTCAGAAACCATTATCAGTGGTTATAACTAGAAATGTGGAGAAGCATCCTCTAAAAGAACCACTTGAGCTGGCCTCAAAATGACAGAGCCAAACTACTAAACCAAATTACTGAGATCCATCTGTGCAAAGTTGATACGGACTCAAATGCTATTAAAGTCAAACTCACCAGGAACAGGGTATGATCTTAGCCATGAGTGTGGTGGCAAAAGCGATTGTACATTTTCAAATGGATGTGCAGAGGCTTTCTTTTCCATGACCTCGCGGAAAGCTTTCAAGTCAAAGGAAAAACAGAAGATAATTAGTAGATTGAATGATAACTACTAAGAGCATCTCCAATGGTTCATGCCATATGTTATTGCAAATGGCAAA